>CM028349.1:26715534-26999218 GCA_016618105.1 Dendrobium huoshanense | reverse complement strand
AAAGTCGCTGCCTTTCAACAGAAGAATTCGATGCATAAACCACAGAAACACAGTAAACTTCAGAGTTCCCTTTAAAAACAGTCCCATGAATCATTTGACTGGAAGTGAACGACGGTTTAAACATCACTTTCAGAGCATTCCATTTTATCCAGATTCTGCCCGGATTAGAAAAGGCAAAATTATCATAAGAGCCTTCAGAGGGAAAAACAGAATGAGTGGTATAAAACCAAGGGCTTTGCGGGGTGGTGCTAGAAATTCTCGTTTCCAGAAGAAAAAGAAGATCCAGATCAAATTTAGAAACCAGGTTCTTGCAGCTAACGGCTTTGTCCGGGCTATTAAACCCGCGAGTGTTCCAGGACGCCAGCAGAGGTGGAGGCCTGGTCATTGGGACTTTGAAGAAGAGGAGTTGGCCTTTTTGGCCGATTTGGCACGTGTGTTCTTGGGATTGTTGGCTGGTTGAGATTGCACATAAGGTTGCTGTATATCTTTGGTTTTGGAGTTAGGACCCAAATTATGAGGATCGGGTGGCTGTCCCGAAGTTTCAGTGTAAGAGGATGAGATTGGCATCTGGTCCTGCTTCTCATTCAAGTTCGAGCTAGAGACTGCTGAATCAGCAAGAGGGTCTTGGTAAGAAAGGGCATCAAATTTATTGGTAATAGGAACGGTCGGGGATGGATCAGGGGGAGGTTTAGTGGGGGAATGTTGTGTGGGGGTAGGGGATGGGAGATGCGAGGTGAAGTCCTCAGATGGTGAGTTGAGATTTGGAATAAGATTAGTGGTCGGGGCCATGGCAGGTTGGTTCAAAGGGGGGGAAGCTTGAGGAGGAGTAGGTGTTGGTTGGGGATGCATGGTGTTCAGAGGTGGAGCTTTCGGGATATTCAACCTGGGAGTGAAATTCCTAGGCTTGCGGCTAGTACTCCTTCCACGGTTAGGGATGTTGTCGTTTTGCTGCGGATTTGGGTTTTTTGGGCAAGCATTAGGAGCATGCATGATGGAATTACAGAAGTTGCAGTGAGTCGGCTTCCAATCGTACAGCACAGTAAGAGGGAATTTTTTATCATCAACAGTATAGTAGATCTCATCCGGGAGAGGAGAAGAACTACATACCTGGACGCAAACTCTGGCGAAAGTCAGCCTTGTCTTGGCCGCAGTAAGAGCGTCAACAGCCAACGGAATACCCACACAACTTGCTATCTTTGAGATTCCCTCAGGCGTCCAGCAAGACAAAGGGAAGTTTTTGATCTTGATCCATAACGGGATAGAAGGAAACTCTTCGCGAACAGGGACGAAGTCTGGGGTCCATTTCTGTAGAATGAAAGGTTTTCCGAAGAAAAACCAGGGTCCGCCGGACCAAGCCATGTCATAATCTTCTCTGTTGTTGAACTTTAGGAGAAAGAATCCCTCATCTAGGGTGAGCAGAGTGAGGGAGCCTTTCAAAGGCCAAGATTTTTTGATTGTAGCAAGAAGAGCCTCATAATATGGTCGACGGCCAATCGAATAGCCGACAAGGGAAAGAGCCCATTCAGGGGATCCCGCAGAGAACTGCGCAGAGGTGAAGTGGGCTGTAGCGTTAACCGTTGGGTAATGAGATATCGATGAAGTAAATTCATTAGAGACAAGTGGTTGGGAGGCAATCAAACTCTTCCAATCACGGGGAAGAAGAGAGGTGGAGGAAGAGGAGGGGTAGTTGAGAGAGGCGTTAGGTGGCGGAAAAAAGGAGGAGGACATCCCTTCGGAAGTCCTCCCCAGGAGGGAAGTGGTGGCGGCCAGGAGAAAGCGGAACAAAACCCTAGCAGAACAAAACCCTAGCGGACGTCGGCGTCTTTAACAAATTCTTAAGGAACTCTTTTTTTCCTCGTACCTTTTTATTTCCATCTTTCTTACTAACATTCTACCATCATAGAAAGATATCTCTGACCATTCCAAACTATTTTTACTGCGGTGAAACATCTTTATCACATTGAATTCCAAATGCTTTTCATTCCCAATATGAATACAGCCCACTATAAATTTATCCTGTTATTTATTCTATAAAATTTTCCTCTATTCCAACAATCCGACCTTCATATTTTGCTTCAGTTCAGTGTGCTTCATTATTCCAATTCAAGTTCATACGAATATGCTTAGGCTTCGTTTGGGATGGCTTTTTTATTGCTTTCTAAAACGGAGTTTTAGTGCAAAAATAAAAAAAATTTATACTAAAACTCTATTTTAGAAAGCAATAAAAAAGCCGTCCCAAACGAAGCCTTAATTTTAAAGCCACACTATTTTTCATATAAGCCAATGGATCTTAGGCTTTATTTGGGATAGTTTTGTTACTGACTTCTAAAGCATCTTTTAAGTACAAAATTTTTCGTAATAGAATTTTGTTTTAGAAAGTAATAAAAAAGTTATCTCAAACGACGGTTTCGTTTGGGACAACTTCTATATATTTTATAAAGAGTTCTAACGAAATTCTATATATATTCTATAAATAAATCATTAATTGCAAAAAAGAAAGTTTTTTAAAAAACATAGAAAAAAATTTGTAGAAGAAATTGCTACACTTTTATCAAATTCTAGAATGAAGTCGATATCATTAATTGCAAATTCTCATAGAATTTTAATAATATGTATAGACCTAAAAATATCAATATATTTTTGTGTCATAAAAAAATAAATAAAAATAAAATAAAAAAATTAAAAAAATATATATTTTGTGCCATAAAGAAGTCATGCACATTAGTCTTTGCCCAATGATGGTATGTAAAACTAAGATTTCTATTGGAGCTCATGCTTCGTTTGAGACGATTTTTTTATTGCTTCTTAAAGTAATTTTTTTAAAATGTTATTTTAAGAAGCAGTAAGTTGTTCTTAGACTTCGTTTGGGACAAATTTTAATTACTGTTTTTTCTCTGTTTTCAAAAAATTTGTGTAAAAAATCTACAATAGAAAATAATAAGAAAATTATCTCAAATAAAATTTTATTTTTAAGCACATAAAATATAAATCCTAAATTAGTTTTGAGTCCTATCCTCCTTATTGAAAGAAGGGGCATGTGACGGTCGACAACGAAGAATATACGTGGGAGTTGCGGTAGGATCTCGTTATGAGCATCATGATCTTGTTCGTAAGGGCATTTACAAGATCAATGACATGCGAAAATGTGACATGTGAAAATGACGATATGATCAACATCCAGATTGACGATGGATGAATGTGGTGATGAAATAAATAGTGTGCAAATATTGATGATGAAGAAGTTATTATTCGATCTCATAAGAGTACCAAGAACTAGTTGGAAAGTACAACCACAAGATTGAAGGCAAGCGAAGTTGAAATAGGAATACAAGTGAAATTTTTATTGTTATTTAAAATTTTAAATGTTACGTGAATAAAAAAATAGATATTATATATATATATATATATATATATATATATATATATATATATATATATATATATATATATATATATATATATAAGTGTTAGGGATGTAAATTTCTCAAATTTATATTGAGAACTTCAATATCTTTTTCATGAACATAAAGGGACCTAGGTTAATTCTGAGATAGCCCAAGTGGATAATGAGCTTTAAAAACTTAGATAAATGGGCTTTTACAATGTACAAAACCCATTAAAAAAAAAAAAAAAACGCAAGTTACAAACGGTTCCATGTTCCAACCCAGCCCATCGTGTGTCCATTATGAATTTTTATTAGGTCCGGTGTCCTGATGTAGCTCTACCGTTCGGACATCAGTAAAATGATGTCACGTGCTCTTACTCTTTACCGCTCGGCCCGACGACCGGACCCGGACTGTACCCGAGATTGTTATATCTTGGTTGATTTTTGCAGACCGGGTATTGCTAGGTATTGCTCGACAATAACGAGAAATACCATTCTGTCAAGACCAATACCGAGCAATAACCCGATTTTGCTAGGTATTGCTCGGTATTGATCTTGACAAAATGGTATTTCTTGTTATTGTCAAGCAATACCCGAACAGAGCAATACCGTGTTCCGGTCCGGGTCGGGTCGTCGGGCCACACAGTAAAGAATAAGAGCACGTGGCGACATGTTATTGGCCTCTGAATGTAGAGCTACGTTCGGTGTCCGGACCTAATAATTTTTCGTCCATTACAGTGTGGAACCCACGTACACCGGATAAGCCCGACAGCCGGTCTCAAAAGCCCTCGAACCGATCCAGCCTCGATGCCTCCCGACACGAAGCGGCGCGCCGAAACCCCGGCAGCACCGGCGGCCGACACGACCGAATCAACCCGAAATTAACCCCCTTAAAGAAACGGCAGACCTTTATCTCGGCCGCCCCGCGGCGTGACCCGAGCCGGCCGGCCGGGTCCTTAACGAGTAACCCGGCAATAAGGTCTTTCGCTGCCGCCTCGTCGGCGCCGTCGGCTTCACCCGCCGCCGGACGCGGGAATATGAGCGGCTTGTTGAGAATATTACGGAGAGTCGCGTCATTAGTGGGCCCGACAAAGGGCGTACGGCCGTA
Organism: Dendrobium huoshanense; assembly: GCA_016618105.1. Lineage (NCBI taxonomy): Eukaryota > Viridiplantae > Streptophyta > Magnoliopsida > Asparagales > Orchidaceae > Dendrobium > Dendrobium huoshanense. The sequence continues at coordinate 26,994,725 of CM028349.1, read as the reverse complement.
GAGCAGCTCATATAGAAAAATGCCGAAGGCGTACCAGTCGACGGCGCTTCCGTGGGCCCGACCGGCAGCGACTTCCGGCGAGACGTACTCGTGGGTTCCGACGAATGAGTTGGAGCGAGCACCGAGCGGTTCCGCAACGAAGAGTCGGCCGGGCGCGGTTTTCTTGGACCGGAGGAGGCGGCCGAGGAAGCATGAGGTCGGCTTGACGGTCTCGAGGGCGGGGGAGGCGGAGGAGTGGAGGGAGAGGTCGAAGTCGGAGAGCATGATGTGGCCGTCGGATTTGATGAGGATGTTCTCCGGCTTGAGGTCGCGGTAGATGATGCCGAGCATGTGGAGGTATTCCAGCGCCAGGAGAACCTCCGCCGCGTAAAACCTGGAGAACAAAAAAGTAGTGATTCAAATTTCTTCAATACAAAAAAAAAAAAGAGTTTTTGAACAGAGAATCAATTATGGTTCTGTTTTACACTGAAGTTTGTGATGTTTATTTTTTATTTTTAAATAAAAATTATTATTTCTATTTTTAAACAATTAAAATAAATATTTAATTTTGTTTAGGAATAATACAATAATAATATCAATCATTTATCTCAATTCATTGTCAACTTCTCATTTAAATCTAATGCAAAATATCATCTGTAATATTTTTTAACCAAATCTTTTTAGGCATATTTTTATCCTTCTTAATTCCTTCAAGGAAAAATTATTCTGTGAGGACGTTGAATGCCGTTTGGAGACCAACTAGAATACATCATGTCAACGCTTCTTTTGGTATTGCGGCTCGGTACCGCTGACGTGATTGCAGCTCATTCGTCTTCGAACATAGAGAATAATTTCTCCATTAAAAGGTTGACATTTTATGTGACCAAATTATCTAATGGAGCTACTATGAAAATTATTTAAATATTATTTAAAACATTAAATGTTAAATTTTACATCTTCGAATCTATTAAATCCTATTACTAATAGAATCTATTAGTATTTGTATTAGTTTTAAATCTAATTTAATCATGAACATAAAAATCAAAACTTTTTATCCGAAAGGAAATTGATACCTGGCGGCGGAGACGGAGAAGCGGCCGCCGGGCATGCGGTGTAGGAGAGAGTGGAGATTGCCGCCACTACAGTACTCCATAACCGCGCACGAGTAGTGTGGAGAAGCATCAAAGTCGGCGTACAAGATCGGCAAAAAGGGGTGATCTAACTCCCGAAGAATTCGCCGCTCCGTGTCGGCCCGTCCAAGCTTCTTCTTCCTCGCAAGGGACAGCCTATTAACAACCTTCATAGCGTACAAAGAGGAAGCGGAATGATCATCTCGAAGGCGGCAGAGGTATACAGTGCTGATATCGCCGCTTCCGATTCGGCGGAGAAGTCGGAAATCGCGAGGGCCTATTTCGCCGCCGGCCCGCGAGCGGATCTCGGTCCATGCACGGTCAGAGGATCTGTGAGGTTTGGAGCGGAAGTCCGGCGGTGGCGGAGCTGGACCAGAGGCCTCGAAGGATAGGCGAGAGGAGAAGCTGCTGCAACTTTCGCAGCTGTTGCTACTTGAGCTCTGGCTAGAATTTAGCATCTCGTACGCTATATCTCCGTCCGAGTCAGGCAATTGATCGAACATCTTTCCGGTGTGAAGGATGTGGAAGCAGGGATCGAAATAGAATAGAAAATAAAAGAAAGATTTCAACTTTGATCGGGGTTCTTTCTTCCAGTGAAAAAATGAGAAGAAATGAAGGACGAGAAAGAAGGCGTATTGCAGTCTGAAACCGGATAATGAGAAGAAGCTAGAAGAAAGATCAAATGCTTCGGACATTTAAAGACATTTTTAGCAATGATGGAGTCATAATGAAGAGCAGAGCGTTTAATGAGGCTACAATGATGGAGCGATAATGAAGAAGCAGAGCGTTTAATGAGGCTACAATGATGGAGCGGTAATGAAGAAGCAGAGCGTTTAGCGAGGCGGCGCCTCTGAAATGTGAGGCTGGCTTCTCTCTCTATTATCTTGAGCTTGTCCTGGATGGTTGCTGTTATGTAGGCATTTATATAGAGCGGTAAATAGGCAACTGACTGTTTTTTTTTTTTTCTAAGCTTTTTATTTAGAGTAAATAATCTGTTAAATATGGTGATGATGCTTAATACTATGGTTGATGTATGATGTTATATTGTTACTAATTTAATATATTCTATCAATGCTCTTTGCTCTCCAAGCAATTAATGATCATATAGGACAATATTCTTTTTTCTATAAGCTTTCCAACAGAAAAAAAACTCACAAATTTTGATCTAAAATTACAAAAGAAAATATATAAGCTCATATATATTTAAGAAAATATAAGAACATCATGGCAATCACAAATAAGAGATTAATATAGGCTTCGTTTGGGACTGCTTTTTTATTATTTTTTAAAATAGAGTTTTAGTACTAAAATTCTATTTTAAGAAATAATAAAAAAATCGTCCCAAATGAAGCCTTAGTAACTGCAATGCAAAAAACACCATCCATATAAATGGCTTGGTCTGGTTTGCTGAGATCATCTACAACCATGCCTAATTTGGCTTGTCCAATTTCCTTAATTAATACTCATAAATTACATTTGCTTATGCAAATTTAAGTTTCATTTGGGACAGTTTTCTTATTACTTTGAAAAATAGTTTTCATTACAGAAGTTTTTAGTTCAGAAAAATTTTATACTAAAAAGCTACTTTAGAAAGCAGTAAGAAAGCTCCCAAACAAAATCTTAGTAATGCTATTCAAATCTTCTAATTAACTCTTTAAGGTGTTTGAGACATCTTTCTTGATGTTTTGCTCTTGAGATAGTAATCATAATTTTGTTTGATTATTATTTTGTTGCTGAATAATTTTCACTGCTTTTTAAGAAGTTTTATGGTTAAGACCTACTTTCTTAGTAGCGAAGTTATTTTCTTCATAGTAACTTCACAACCAACTTTATAAAACACTATAGTTAAATCCCAAACAGCTCCTTGAAAGTTTATGGGTTAAGGTTATGTATGATAAGATTAATGCTTATTTAAAAGGTGTTTTATGAAGCAAAGTAACATGCTCATGGAGTATAAGCCTCTCTCTTTTTCCCATTTTAATTAATTCATTCAAATAAGTGAATCAAAATATATTTTTCTATATTTTCCTTTGGGAACAAAATATATATTAAAGAGCTTTGCAACACTTCCTCAATGAATTTACATTAAAAAACTATTTAGCTCATTTTTTGAAAGGCCTAATTAAAATGATGATAATATCATATAGAAAGAATTTCAATAGGCTCTCTAATTAAATGATTATATAATATGAATTTTTGTGTACTTTTTTTTTGGAACGCAGGTATCTACCTGTTGGCACTCCAAAGGAAGCGCTAAGCGGTGTAACTAATTCCTCGGTAGAACTTAACAATACTACGTACCCAGCAGCATCGGGCTCACACTTGCTTTATCCCACTAAAAAGGTGAGGCCGTAGTAAAGGACATTCGAACCCAAAATGGGGGGTTTCCAACCGTGCTTGCCCACCAACCACCCTAAGCCATGGGTGGGTTATGTACATTTTTCAAAGAATAAAATATATCTCCTTTACACATATAGTATCATCTACATTTGTTTGGTGTCATCACATCTTTTATTAAGTTCCCTTTGTAGGAATTAAATACTTTACCCTAAACTGCCAAAAACGATTCAAGAGAAGCACAGAGAAGAACAAGCTTACCGAAAAAAAAAAGAAGAAGAAGCACAGAGAAGAACAAAGTAACATAGACAAGATAGGAATTATATAACCAAGAAATTAGCTCGCTTAGAAACGGCTATAATTCCTTGGATAATAAAATAAGCTAGGTGCCTCAGAAAGCAGATCCTCGTTTACTTTCCAATTGATAATCTGAAAGCCTTAGCACAAATTTAATTTTGAGAGAAAGATTAAAATTTTGTTTGGAGGAACTTTCTTACTGCTTTTTAAAATGACTTATTTGTACATAAGTTTTTTTTAATTCAAAAAAATTTTGCACTAAAAAGTTATTTTAGAAAGCTGAAAGAAATTTATCTCAAACAAAGCCTAACTTGATAGTTGTGAAGTTCTTCATTCTTTTACACAAAAGGTTATAAACTGAAGCTCTTATAATAAGAAGATACAACCTATTTAATAGGGGTGTCAATATTTGACACGAACTGAAAACCCGATCCAAACACAACCTGAAAATTTCATGTTAGGGTCAACCCGTTTCTCATATGGGGTCAGGTGGTTTTAGGATTCGACCCATTTGAAAAAACGGGCCGAGTCCGATTCAACGAGGTGAATCAGAATTGACCCGGAAACCTGTTAGTTTGAAAAAATGGGTCGCGTCGCGTTAGCGTGTCATCCACATCAAGTCTCTCGCGCCGTCTCTTCTCTTCGTATCACGTTACGTCAGCTTCCCCTGCTGTCCGCATGCCGCCCGCAGATCTGCTGGGTCTTCGTGTCAACTGCCCTCCAACATTTGCCCAAACCTTCCGCGTGCTGCCCACCGCCGTCTGCTTGCCGCCCTCCGCCGTCCGCGAGCCGCCCTTCGTTGTACGCTAGCTGCCATCTGCCGTCCGCCAGCTACACTCCGCCATCGCTATAGCCATTGTCGTTGCTGACCCGGGTTAGCGGGTAGTGTCAAATTCACCCGGGTCTAAAGAGGGTCGGGTTCGGGTTGAAAAAGTGACCCGTTTGCAAAAATGGGTTTGGTTCGGGTCGGGTCAACTTGTGTCGAGTCAGTTTCGGGTTGAAATCAAACCCGACTCGTGACCCGATTTTAAAAATGCTACCCATATGGACTCTTGGAAAGAGCTAGCCTCTAAATTTGATGCAATGGTGCTTCAAAGAATGATAGTTGGCCCTTAGAGCAATATGATCCCAACCAACCACAGATGCAAAGGTTAAGTTGGTGGCGGTGGCCACTTTCATTTAGTGGAAGAAAATGTAAAATGTATTAGGGATAATTGTGTACTATGAGGTGGAAAAGCCAATATTATAGTGAATATTTTGATGTTGAGAGTGAATGAGAGTTCATCTAGTGGGGTTTGATATATTTTGGATGGTTTGAGTTTTATGTGAATAACTTTGTGTGGAGCAGTGAAAGTTGAAAGTGAAATTCCATATCAATAAAGGTGAAAGTGATTAAGAGAATACATTAAAGAAAACTCTGAGGAAATGAAAGAAAAATATTATACAACCTCTCATCAAAGAAGACAACTTTAGCAAACGAGTCTGGAGTTTTTGGTGTTGTCACCAAGCCTATAAGTTGAAGGCAGACCACAAGATTTTCTTATTTAAGATGGGATTTGGTGGGAATTGAGTGGAAAGTCACTAATTTCTTTCAAAACTCTTCCCAAACTTAAGATCTATTATCTTACATGACCTTGAATATGATAGTAAAACAAAGATTATATGCACAAAAAAGAGTAATATGTTAGTCAAACATAATTTGAACTTTGTTTGGGACGGCTTTCTTACTGCTTCTTAAAGCAGCTTTGTAGTGCAAAAATTAGAATTTTTAGTCTCCTAGTCTAGTAGAAAACAAAACTTTGTTGCACTTTCCATTGTTGAAGCTGAGTACATTGCCTTAGGAAGTTGTGTGGCCTAAGTCCTTTGGTTGAAGCAACAAATTCTGGATTTATGATTACTTATAGGCACAATTTCAATCATTTGTGACAACACTAGTGCCATCTGCATCTCTAAGAATCCTATCCAACATTCAAGGACCAAACACATTGACATATGACATCACTTTATTAGAGACCATATGACCAAATAAGACATTGAGTTACACTATGTCTTAAGAAGCAGTCAGAAAGCCGTCCCAAATGGTGCCTTGGTGTATGAATCATTAATCATTAACTTATATATATAATGAAATATCGCATTTAATAATCTCTCACTTTTAATAACAACAAATCTAAATGGACTAATAAAGCAAATGAATGTAAAAAATAACTTCTCATCCTAAATTATTGAGCATTTTCTTACATTGTTAACAATGCAATAACTAAGTACAACATTCTTTTTTCTTTTCAAAGTAGTTCTTTAGTATAAAATTTTTTTGAATTAAAATTTTTTATACTAAAAAGCCGCTTTAAGAAGAAAACTGTCTCAAATGAAGCATAAATTAAATCAACAACACCACAAAATTGACAATGGAACTTTAAGCAGCATTAAGAACTTATCAAAAAGCTGGATGTCTTCACTGCAACTTCAGTAGTCTTAAACTAACCACAGTGAATATTTTTTGTCCCATTTTCTTTAAACATTATTTCATTCTTCTCAGAATTTTTTTACTTGATTGCTAAGCTAATGGGGGTCTGTAAGCATCAAATTTTCTTGTGGCAATGGTATCAGTTCTATTTGCCTTCCACCAAGAAAAAAAATTTATTCATGATGATTTTGTGGACTCTTAAATTAAGGCTTCGTTTGGGACGGCTTTTTTATTGCTTTTTAAAACGGAGTTTTAGTACAAATTTTTTTATTTTTTATTAAAACTCCATTTTAGAAAGCGGTAAAAAAGTCGTCCCAAACGAAGCCTAAATCAGAAATTATCTTTTTACACAATTTTATTTTTTATTTTTTGGAATTTTTATTTATGATAGAAAAAAAAAGAAAAATTTAAGATATGTTTGGGACAGCTTTCTGGCTGTCTTACTTTTCATACAGCAATCACGATTTTCTTTGACTACTGCTTTCTCATTGATTTTTAATAAATTTTATAGTGAAAAGCTGCTTTCTACAATCTTAATAACAAAGTTGTTTTGCTCTATGCAACATCACAGTCAACTTTATAAAACGTTACAGTCATCCCAAACATACCCTTAATTGAAATCTTATGGCACCTTAAGCTTCTATTTATAAGGGTAAATTTGATTGTAGTTATTATTAATCTTTTTTCTACTTATTTATTTTCGTTTTGCTAATACAAATTTATCTTTCATTGTGAAACTATTTTCAGTTATCACAATCGATGCTTTTGAATAAAAGAAAAGAGGGAAAAAAAAAAACATAAAACATTTCCTAAGTGCCTATTTGAGATCATTTTTATCTTATAATTTTTTAAAAATATGTTTATTTACTATATTTTTATTTTTTAAAAAATAAGCAATTTAAAAAAAAATACTTTAAATAAATTTTACGTGTGTTTCAATATTTTAAAAATAACCATCACCGCTGAAGACAACTGGTGATTGCTGCTATCACTGATGTCAGTGTCATCACCTAGTCGACTGCCACCATTGCCCTGCCAACGACCGTTGCTGCCATGGCATAAATAAATAATAATAATAATTTTTTTATGATATTAAATATATTTTATTTCATGTTAAAATATAAATAAAATTAAATTGATAAAAGTGATCACAAACTACTTTTATGCATATAACAATCCTTATTCTAACAAATCCTCATTATAGTACTAATAATGGGTTATCATAATGCAAATTACCCCTTGAAATTTTATATAGTTTGCATGCGTAATTTCCATATTTATCAGTCCTATATTGCAAGTATTTTTTGATCACGAACAAATTTAATTTAATGATTAATTTAATTAATTAATTGATATTATAATATAAATTAATTTTAAAAATATTAATCAATAAATTCCCAAAAAAAAAATATTAATCAATAATTACTATATTATTAAATTATAATAAATATAAAACATTAACACACCAATAGGCCCAAAGTCACAAACGGCTTTTGCTTTTGAAAAAAGTCCCACATCGACAACTAAAGTTAAATTTAGGATATAACAATATTAATTTAGATAATCAGTGTCATTAATAATTACTAAATTGTACTAAGTTTTACTGAGAAAACAAAACCAAATAATTAAGCAAAATTATTGATTAAAAATAAAGTTAATTAGAAAGAAAAGATTTATAATTAGATTATTAGTTATTTTTTTTAATTATTTTCCCAATATACTAATTTTTAATTATTATATTATCATAAATTTTCATATTAATCTAGTATCATAAGAGGTTTAACTTGGTGTTCAGTAGTAGGAAATAGGACGAGGTCCTAGTCGTGCTCGATTTAACTAAGAGCTACATATGGAGTTTTGTTGTGGCTATGAGGCTTGTGTTGGGTGATGGTGTAACAATCCAAATTTTCAATCATCTAGATATTATTCTCTTTGGCCTAATAACATCACAGTTTTGCTCCCTTTATGTACCTTTTCAGGAGGTCACCCGTCCTAGAAATGCTCTTACACAAGCGCGCTTAACTTTAGAGTTTCTAATAAAATTTTAACCGTTACACCAAAAGACACATCGATGTTTAACAGTTTAGCTTTATTTTCATAAGGGGTTTCACATATGACTAGTGTTAGAGGAAGCTTAATATGTGAAGAATGATACGATCATGATTTGATAGTAAGTTTTTGATAGAAAGAGAGGAACCAAACATAAAATAATCCTCTCAATTGAAATCATTACAAGCGTTAAATTTTTTTCATAACTATATATAATTTTTATGAAAATTTAATATAATTTTATAAAAATTGACCAAAACAAAACACCAAAACTATGTATAGAAGCAAAATCAAATTTGAAATTAAAATATAACTTTATAACTATTTTAGGGAGTAAGATAGCCAAATGATACATAGAAAAAATGCAAATGTTGAATGTTATCCATCAATTATTGAAGCTCAATTTCCCCAATATTCAATGGCCCCCATAGGTGAGTAAGTTAGACCAATGGCTTGGCCAAGAAAATGCAAGGAGAAGTTGAATGCTTGAAGGAGGAAGAAGCCAACAACACATTTGAAAGATGCTTGTTTCCTTGCCATGCTCACCAATAATGGCTGCCATTTGTTGGGGACACAAACTTTATAACATAAACACATCTTGTGAGTCAGTACAAGCTTTTAATCCAATTTACTTAATCAGATAGGAGGAGGAGGTCCCACTATTCATTAGCATTATAGGAATCATTTGATCACATGGAGGTCAGATCATCATAGAGTCTATAGGCAATATGATGATAGATTTAGCTAGCTTTATAATGTTTAGCAATTTTAGAAAAGTTGAATTCAGTAGGATTTGTTTGCATTTGAGCATAGTTGCAATGATTTCAAGGGCTTGGAACAAATGATTAGCTTTTTTTGTGTGTGTAGTCAAATTGTATGTGATTGGCTTTGGGCATGAATTTCAAAGTTTTAGTAGATATTCATTGTTGGGAAGTAATTTAGAGCTTTCTATTCATTAGACATTTTAAAGTTGAAATTTATAGCAATTCACTCTTTTAGTATCACCAGGGACAGCATCAATATAGGACAAGAAGACATGTGCCAACAACTAAGGACATCGAACTATGGTTTCATTTGTTGGTGTTATGCAACAAACGATGGTCGTCAGTATTTAATGGTAAGCATCAAGTGAGGATCTTGATGGCCATCTTTAATGAGTTTCGATCGTAGGACTTGCTAATGGTCTTCAGTGATTAGGATTCACATTGATTATTGATATATGTCAACGGGTGCTAGCAATATATGATAGTGGCTATACGCAAACAATAGCCTCAGTCAATAGCTTTCCATGGCAACTATGGCTGTCAGCAGTCGTCAAGTTGATGATGAGCCACTCTTTAAATGTATATATTTGTGATGAATTGCTTAAATGAATACTTACTATCTTCAACGATGAATATTTTAGCCCATATATATATATATATATATATATATATATATATATATATATATATATATATATATATATATATATATATATATATATATATATATATATATATATATATATATATATATATATATATATATATATATATATATATATATATATATATATATATATATATATATATATCAATTATTATTGTCACTATACTTGAATGGCCCTTTTTTATAAGATTTATAGGGAAATGGGGTGCTTTAAAATAAGATTAACTTAATTAATGTGTACTTAAAGTTAATAAGGAAACTTTTATTTTTATTGAGCACATGCTAAAAGATTGGCCCTTGTTTGTAGAGACCTTCAAAAGCACATGTAATCGTCAAAAGGCAAATTACTTGCTGAAATTGTTGAAGAACACCCCTTTTTGTTCAAACACCATCATCTTTATGGTGAATTATAAATATTCTAATTGTTTTGGTTTAAATTACAATAAGATTAGAAAAAAAAGGTATCCTATGATAGAGTGATTTTCTTATGTTTCCAATAGAGATTGAATTTGCACCTAATAAGAAATAGGTCAAAGATTTGTGTGAATTTATTTACATGGTATAGTAATTTGTTTTGAATATAAATATTTTAATATTGTTTTTGTTGTAAATGGTCAATAAGTAAAAAATAAGTTCATTTGGGTGATAGAAAAATTTATGATATAGAGATTAATTATTACATTTTAACATGCATGAAAATATTATAAACTTGCAAAGAAAGAGAAATAAAATTGTGTAGATTTAGATGACATTTTTTTTACATGAAAATTTGATAAGAGTTGATACGTCATCATGAAATTATCTTGATCGGACACGAATCTCGAGGCAAAATCAAGTTGGAAACTTCAAAAATTAATTTTGGGATCACTTGAACTCCGATTTCAGCAAACTTACTATCGAACTAATCATCTCGGAAATCCAACGATACCAAATTCGACTCAATCCAAGCCTAAATCGGTCCAAATCAATAACCCAAAGCGCAGTTGGAAGGTTCGAACCACAATTTGAATTACAAAACAGTTTTCAAACATAATGTGCTTATAGTCGAATCGAGCGGCTCAACGAGAAGAATCCAACGAGCCTAAGATCGCCAAATTCTGTCCTCCTGACTTATGTCGACTACCGCTGTCGGAATTCTGTCCGAACAACGCCGGAATTTCTCTCGACCTCTCCAAGTGACGCCGGGGTTTCACCTAAACTCCAAGTAACGTAGGAGTTCTGCCTGAATACCATCTAATGCCGGAGTTTTCCTCGGCCGCCAACTGACGGCGAAATGCTACCCGACGTCAAACCTCCGCTCTTCGCTAAGTTTCTACCTGGCGCTGGACTTCTACCAGATATTCGACTATTGCTGGACATCTATCCGATGTTGGATTTATGTCCATTATTGGACTTCTACCTGACGCCGTCCTTCTGACATTCATCGTCGGACAATAGTCCTTCCGACCTCCGTCGCCAGTCAACTACGGTTCGCCTGACTTATGTCGCCCGCCGATCGACTATAGTCCTTCCGATCTCCATCGCCCGTCGACTACGATCCTTCTGACTTACGTCGCCTGCTGACTACGGTCCTTCTAATTTACGTCGCCCACCGACTACTGTCTTTCCGACCTCTTTCTCCCGTCAACTACGGTCATCCTGACTTACGTCGTCCGCAGACTACAGTCTTTTTGACCTCCGTCACCAGACTATGGTCTTCCCGACCAAACGAATAAGTCAATAGTGATTCTTTATATTCACATCATGTAATGTACTCTATAAAATGTACATCAAGCTAAGGTCTTCTCCCAAGGAAGGGCTTCATTTGTAATCAACTACAATACTAGTGGATTCATTCGTGGTTTTCCACCCTTTTCAGAGGTTTTCCACGTAAAAATATTGGTATCTTCTATGAATGCTACACACTCTCTTATCTGATTGCGTGCTGGATTTTCGTACAATGCTAAGACACTAAACTTTATATTTCTCTACCGCCGTGAATACTCCTAGACGCAACAAGAGTAAAAAACAATGGGGCTTTGCTAGGTTAAAATATGATCTATCCACTTGTAGACTTAAATTATAAATATCTGCCCATCCTTGTAAAATAGAGTGGCGAGAATATAATGACATATATGTGTTGTTCGGTTGGGAAATCGGATGGCATTGATTAGTTGATAATTTGTGATCGTGAAGGAAAAAAAAAAACATGACAATCTATTTTAATTTAGAAAGATATTACTTCCTAGAAGGAATGATTCAACCAATTTTAGAAAGACATTAGTCACTGAAAGGAAGGAGTCAACCAATTTTAGAAGTAGGATGTCAATAAGAGGACATTGATTAGTAAATGAAAGGCAAGGTCTTACATTAGGATTATGATGTTGATCGATTGTTTATCTCTATGAACCAAAGCTTATAGAATGATAATTTATCATAGTGTCCAATCAAGAATAATACTAAATGATTAAATTCTATTTAAATCCAAATAAGTTGAGCATCATGATTTGTTAATTAATTAAATAAAGATTAATCTTATGATCATATGATCATACTATATGACATATATTGTAGTATATGAAGAACAATATACTATATTATATGTTTATCATTGAATTAAATCAATATGATTGATTTATATTAGTTATGGTATTTGAATTTTGAATTAGAAGAACTCTATGAAGCATATAATATTATACTATCAATACCACATGTTAATAATTAATTGACGATATGCATCAAATTAGAACTAATCTTATCGTACAATCATAATCACATACTAGTATTAGCCAATAATGTAATTTTGAATTCTTTAATCAACATTAATTTATGGACTGATGAATATTTGCAAGCAATCCTAATTAAAAATATAAACTTACAAATTCTAAGAGAAAGAATATGATATTAGAAACTTACAAAGCCTTAGCTTCAGAGTGTGAACTTCTTGTAACTTGATTGAGAAAAGTCATCAATAGACAGTTGATCTTGACAAAGTATAGCTATTACGAGTGAGTGGGTTCTGCTATGTACGTTGAGTGGTCTTCAGGACATGGATTGGTTTTTATGGGTCCTTGGGGTTTGCTGAGGATGAGATGTCAAGCTCTGACCCACTAAGACAAGTCTTTGTGTAGTGATTTGCGTGAAGGAGAGTGACTGTTGATATACAGGCTAACATCTACCAACATTGTATGAGGTCATGATATCTTCAAACAAGCGCTTCTTTACCGATGTGACTTACCTCAATTGAGCCTTGATCAAAACCTATTAAACACTTACAAGTAACCTACTTGACATATACTAGCTAATATCCTTTTCTTTCTATTCATCTTTATTGTTCACATTCACATTCAAATAATTGTTTAAAAAAAAAAAAAGACTTCAAAAGTAATGAACAACTAAAAAATCCTTTCAAGTTGAGCTTAAAACACAACTGTTAACTTAATTTCTTCAATACATCCTAATTTTCAAGTTGGAATACATTCTCACATATATCATTGCTAGTTCTCCCAATCACCACCAAATAAGAAGTTGAATAGGACTTATCATCACAATCCAATCACCTCTAAACAATGATCATCTTCTAAAATCATTATAAATACATCAAAAAACAAAATTCCTCTTTTTTTTTCAATTACTTCACATGATCTACGAATCTAAAATATAAATATAAATTATAATAAAATATTAAAAAATCTATTATCATAAATCAATAATGAAATTTTTTCAACCACAACTTATCGTCGACACCATTAAACAAATCACCTACCCAACCACCAACATTACTATTCATGAGTAGTCTTATTTAGCTCACATGCAAAACACCTTGTTCAATCCACAATGAAGAGAGACCCCCCAACTCCTGAGAGCTACCATTCTCTCCCATTTCCCAATCAAACTTTATCACATTTCATAAATAATTCCAACTTGCAAACTATGTGTTGCTTATCATTCTCTTATTGTTACTATTTTTTATTTTTTCTTGAGAAATATCAAAGGCCTGCAAAGAATTAATGGGTGATCCTTTTCAATTTAATTGAAGTTCAGAGGTGATGGTGATGGAAAAGGCATATTTGTCAGTGTAGATTGGCAAATGATAAGATGGCCCTTTTTTCTTATTAATGAGGGCATGAGGCAGAGAAAGCTGGCATCAAGAGCATTAATGCCTGGTTATTCTATATCAGTGAAGAGTTGCTTTGGAAAAGTATAAGAAATTGAGGGCTGGTTAGTTTTGTGCATGTTGGTAAGAATTTTTTGAAGTTAAATTTATTCTTATGGTGAATTTAAGAGGGGGATATTTGCCTCTTTTTTTAAATTTCAAATATTTTTATATATTATATAATTTATTTGTGAGTGTAAATTTTATAAAATTTTAGTATTTAAAATTATAATATCTCTCAAAATTATTTTAATATTTTTTAGATGATCAATTTATACCATATTAACAATAATTTCTAACATGTAACTTACATTGATATATTAGTTGAGAGCTTTAACTATCAACTAAGAGGTATTGAATTCTAAATCTACATATGTGATATGTAGGTAAGTTTATCTTAATTAGCCTAAATATCCAAAAAAAAAAAAAGTTTTTTTTTTTTTTATTTTGCGACTAAATTTACCTATCTTATAGGTTTATTTTGGATTACTTTCTTATGCTTTACTTTTCATATTGTAATTATAATTCTTTTACTACTATTTTCTTATCCCTTCAAAAACTTTAGTATTTAAAATTATAAATCTCTCAATTTTATTTTTTAATTTGCATCCATTAAAAAATTTTGGTATTTTAATTTATAAATAACAATGAAAAATCATTTTTTAATATTTTTTAGATAATCAATTTTTATCCCATCAACAATAATTTCTACTTTCTAGCAATGCCACTCACCTTTATTTGTTAATTGGGAGCTTGAAGCCTATATAGATGATGTGCATGTGAATTTTTCATAACTGGCCTAAATGTTAAAAAAAAAAAACAATATTTTTTAACTTTGAAACTAAATTTTCTTATCATAAGAGTTTATTTAGAATTAATTTTTTTCTACTTTACTTTTCATATTGTAATCATAAATTTTTTTACTATTTTCAAAAAAAAAAATTTGGGTTACAAAAAAACTGTAGTAGTATGAAATAAACCCAAAATTTTTTTTTGAGCACATAGTTGTTCATAAATAAATAAATTATATATATATATATTCTGGGTACCCAATCCATTACTCCAACATTGTTTGGAAGCTTGTATTCCCCAATATTGCAATGGATATTCTTCTATAGTAATATAAAAAGGAAGGGAAATCCTAATATAAATACTTAGATAGGATCACTTTGGATCCTCTCAATGTTGCCCTCAATAGCAATCTAAAGAGCATCAAGAAGCAAATTTTGGAATTTTCCTCTCTTCATGTTTCTTGGGTGATCTAGAGAGCCAAGGCTTCGTGGCTTTCACAGGTAGGGGGAAGACGACCTTAAATTTTTGTACGCAAAAATTCGTCGTAGGAGAGCTTTAAGTAACTCTGCCCTAAAATTGGGAGCTTCTTCTCATTCCTTAAGATCTGATATTATTAATCATTTTCAAGTCCTTTACAATCCAACCCCTATGGAGTTTATGAACATGGAGCTATTTCCGCTTGGTAATATCTTACAACCCTCTCTTTCTGACTCTCTCATTGTCTCTGTTTCTGACGATGAGGTTAGAAAATTGGTTTTTGATGGTGCTGCTTCCTCATCCCCTGGATCTGATGGTTTTAACTACCATTTTTTCAAGCGTAGTTGGCATATAATTGGACCTTCGGCTTGCAATGCAGTTAAATACTTTTTTCTTAAGGGACAACTTCCCCATGGCATTAAGGCTACTGCTTTGGCTCTAATACCCAAAACTAAACATGCTTCTTCTTTTGCTGATTTCAAGCTTATAGCACTTTGCAATGTGATATACAAAATTATCTCCAAAATTCTTGCCTCAAGGTTGCGGCCCATCATGCCTCTCAGTGCTAAAGACACGCAATCTGGATTTATTAAATCCAGAATCTTTACTGATAACATCATCCTTGCGTAAGAGCTCCTTTTTTTTCTAACAAAGGGAAGGAAAACTCATTTTGTGCAAAATTTGATATTTGTAAGGCTTTTGATACTGTCTCTAGAGATTTTGTTTTGGCTAGATTGGAGCGTAAAGGTTTTCCTTTCCAATTAATTTCTTGGATTAAGGCGTGTATCACTAATGTTAACTTCTCTATAGTGATAAATGGTGCTCTGGAGGGGTACTTCCCCTCTACGGCTGGTTTGAGATAGGGTTGTCCTTTAAGCCCATATCTTTTTTGTATTGTAATGGATGATTTCTCTTCCATCATTGATAATGATCCTTTTGTTGGGGCTCACTTTGGTAATTTCAAGCTCAGTCATCTGCTCTATGCTGATGACTTACTTATTTTTGGAGACTCTTATGTCTCCAACTGTAGACAATTAATGCAAATTATCAAATGCTTTGCCACAACCTCTAGTCTTCAGATCAATTTTGATAAGAGTTCCCTCTTGCTTCCCAAAATGTTAGCAATGTAGACCAAATTTGCAGAGCTCTTTCCTTGACCACTAAAGAGCTCATTACCTATCTTGGGATTCATATATCTTTCAAGAGGCTTAAGATCACATATTTTTCTCCACTTATGGAAGCTATCACCAAGAAGCTATCAGGATGGAATGCTAATCTCTTATCTTTTGCGGATAGACTGCAATACCTTAAATTCACTATGCTTAACTCCATAGCTTACTGGATTAGAGGTTCTATTTTACCAATGTTGGTTATTAAATTTGTAAGAAGGGTGGCCTCTAAATTTTTGTTCTTTGGCGACTTATCTGTTTCAAAAAAATTGCACCTAGTCACGTGGGATACTGTATGCAAGCCAAAAGACATGGGGGACTCAGTTTTCCTAGCATCACTGCTCTTCAATATGGGTTTAACTATTCTTTAATCCTTAGGATTTACAATTTTAAATCCCACCTTACTGATTGGCTTTTATCTCACTACATTTCTCCTTGGAAACCGATTGATTCCAAGGCTACTACTTTTTGGAGAACTATATGCTTCACTGACCAATCTTCTAAAGATAACTGGATTTACAAAGTAATGACATCTTCTCCTTTTTCCTTTATTTGGGATTACTGCTGCAATTCCAATCGGATTGCTGACTTGTGCCACCTTGGGGAAAGTTTTGGTAATTCTGTTGTGGGCAATTTTATTGTTGATGGTAATTGGCATCTCCCTATGTGTATGCCAACTGCTGCTGTGAATGTTATTCACATGGTTAATATTTCTGATCTTACTGCTTGTTATGGGGTAATGAGTCTTATGCCAAGTTTAAAGTATTTATATATGATTTCTATAAAGACTCCCCTGTCTGTCCTTGGGATAGTTTTGTGTGGCACAAAAACCATGCTTTGAGATACTCGGTTTTCACCTGGCTCACACTTGTGGGAGGCCTTAAAACTGCTAGGGAACTTAGCAGAAGAAATATCTTGGTGGAATTAAATTGTTCGCTATGACACTGTTATCTTGAGAGCTCTGCTCATCATTTTTTTTACTGCTCCTACTCGCACGCCATTATTACCACTCTCATTTCGGATTGCTCATCTATTCTGCTTAGACCAAATCTGCTACAGCTCTTTGTCTGGGTTAATGATAATCTCAGTCTCTCTTCTCATGAAAAAAGATTTTACTATCTTACTATTTGTTATACTATTTATTATGTTTGGAGAGAAAAGAATGAGAGGAGATTCGCTCAATCTGCCTCTAGCAACTCCACGGTTTCCCTTAAGATCAAAAGTGCCATTTTCTCAAAGGTTTGTAAATGGAAGGATGGTATTCTTTTGTTAAATCGGCTGTGAGAGGTTCCTTTCAGATATCTGATTCTATGATCTTTTCTTTGGTGAAGCACGATTTTTTCTGCCCACTTCAGGGCTGGCTGTCGTTGTTTTTTGGGTTTTTCTGGAGGTGCTGGTCAGGCTATTTTGATTCGATTCTGGGGGCGATGATGTTAGATTGCTAACACTTTCTCCTTGGATGGTGGTCTATTGCAACCTGGTTTCCCTTGATGGCAGTTCTCGCAACCGGGAGATTGAGCTCTTTTTGGCTTCAGCAATCATTTTCTTCATGAGCCCAACTAACTCAGATTCCAACTCTTTTTGGGTTCTCTAGTTTTTTTGACATGTGTATTTTTTGTGTCTAGTTGGGGTGTTTTTTCTTTCACCCCTTCTATCTCTACTTTTTTCTTTACACATGTAACTAGTTTTTCTTAATCATTATATGGGCCCTTGCCCCTAAATTTCCCAAAAAAGAAAAAAAATGATTAAAACTTGTTAATATAAATGATCATGAAACTGCCAACCAAATTTATAATAACATTATTCAGAGTATTCGAACGGCTCAAATTCAAACCACAAAGCGTTATTTGAGGGTATCATTGTTTAATAATTTTTTTTGAAATAGTCTAAATAATTTTGGGGCTAAATGGAATCAATTTTTTTTTTTTTTTTAATGAAATTGTTTTGTTTTTCTATTTTTTAAAATTTAAAAATAAATTTATTTATTTTCAAAAACAGTTGAAATAATTTTTAGATGTTTATATTTTATTTTTCCTAAAATAATAACTCTAGCCAACCACCCTTCACTACCATCAGTCGTGAACCATTGCCCACAATCGCCCACCATCGAGTGCGGCTGTTGCTCACCACCACAGTCAATCATCATCAACCCCACAATTGTTAGATAACGATGCCACCACCAAACCGATATTTTGGCGCAACATTTTCCCTTAACTTAGAGGATATATATCAAATATCTCTATCTTGGTATATAAGCCAGAAGAAGATAAGTGCCCTAGGTTGACCTTCAATTTGATCTTGGTTGAATCACATACTTAGTAAACTAAGATTATCAACACCCAAGCCTTAGAGGTCATCTCTCTTTATCCATTTAGTAATCAACCAACTAGTCCTGAATAGTCTGGAAATCCATAGGTTCATAAACTAAAACCCTAGTTAAATTCTAATTAGCTGTGAAACACTTATGCTACATACAACAGAAATAACTCTAGTTAGCCTTGAAATTCATCAACTATACTATAGCCTAAGCAATTCTAATCAATCTTGAAATCATAGGCAAGATATAAGCAAGTAATCATAAAATTAGTAAGTTAGACTAAACCTATTATGCACTTTAATCAAGTTTGATTCATATGTTAAACTACTTCGTGGTTAATGTAACCATGAACTGTCCTAAAATCGATAAACTAGACCTTGCTCTATTGTATACATAACACCAGTTTAGTCGGCCCTTTGTCGGACATTAAAGATAATAAGTTCTACAATTGGGTCTACCATAATCCTTTATGTGACTAGTCAAATTTTAATTCGAACCCATAGTCATTAACTCTTTGTAAATCTCCAACAAACTATGACTAGGAGTTGATTGTCTCACTTAGGACATATGAACATTTAGGGGTTGATCTAAACCCTAATCAAATTTAGATGGTTGAACTTAATTCTAGACATTTAGGGGTTGATCTAAACCCTAATCAAATTTAGATGGTTGAACTTAATTCTAGTTAACAAACTTAACTCTTATAGAGACCCAATGCAATCTTGGTCTCATTGGGTAAATTGACCTAACCTAATACTAAACCAACCCTTGGACTATAAGTAACCTATTAGACCCACTATGCTCACCTAGCCCTAAACAATGCAGTCTATTACGCTAACCCAAGCCCAACCTGAACTAAATTAAACCTAAACAAACTAAAAGGGATTTCTTGGCAAAACTAATCTAGCTAGACTTTAAACCAACTTAATTGACTCATCCAAGACCATTTTTAGAACCTCACTTAGTCTTCATAAGCCTAAACAACCAAAATTTTGTTGAAATAGCCAAACTTAATCAAAATGGACACCTAGATTATTTAGCATAATCTAAACATAATCTAAGCATAATTGGCCTAAATATGGACCACCCTAAGACCTCCCTACAACCTCAAAAACTTCAGCTAACCTAGTTGACTAACCTTCAATCTAAGGTGACCCCAATTGAGCCTAAACCTCCTCAATTAGATTCAATCTAAAGTATATGACACAATCAAGAGGGGTGTAATTTGCTATGTGATTCTAAACTATACAACTAAATTTAAAAGGATGAATTATATTTTATGTTTTAAATTAAAAAAATATATATATAATTTATCATTTTCTTTTCAATAATAAATAAGAAATTTTAGTAAACAGAAATTATTATAAAGCAAACTATGAACATGTCTAGTATGTTCTACTCAATATTAGGTGCACACCCACTTGGAGTAAACTCACTTAGGATTTATATATCAAAGCACAAAACATCTCTCAAGAAAAATCACTATTTATAAGATCTCTCACTAACCTATTTTCAATATCTCAGGTTAGAAAAATCAATTCATATTATGTGCCTTAAACTCGAAACTCGTAACTCAATAAAATAAAATAGAAATCTTATGATCGTACAGTACAATTTATGTTATACAATACGATCCATAACGTATAAAATGATTAGTTCAACATAATTTATATCAATTTAGCCCATAATCACAACGGCTTAATTAGATAAATATCATACAATACGATATATTGATATACATCAACTATGATTAATTTAAATTTTGAATTAATCTAATTAAAAATTAATTAGGTGGCTTAGTCATTTGCATTAACATTGATTATAAAATGCAATAGACATCATATAATATGATTAGTTTAATTTAAAAATCAATAATTAAAATAGTTTGATCTTATTTTGAAATACATACTATGGTATATTGTACAATACAATCAATTATGAGCAATTTGTATTTTTTTTTTATTAAATATCCATTTTAGCTAAAGCCTCTCATGTGTCTGTATGTATATATGCATGTTATCTTTTAGCTTCTAAACCTAAACAAATATAAATTAAACTCAAATTAAAAAAAAAAACAAAAAAAAAAAGGTCATACTTTTTTACAGTTACAGTTCCATTACTCTAGCCAGTCTAATTTTCTTGACTTCATGAAAATTTTACTTGTGCACTAGCTTTTGCCAAATTCAGCTATGGACAACCTCGAGTCTTTTAGGCTTCATTGTCTTTCATTGCTCTTAAAACAAATTTTAGGCTTCATTGTTTTTCATTGCTCTTAAAAAAAATTTTTAATATAAATATTAAAAATTTTCTACTAAAAAATTATTTTAAGAAGCAATAAGAAAGCCATTTGATAGAAAATACTTGAGCTCGCAAGCAAACCTAACAATAATTGGTGAAAAAAGCGAAAAATCTGCTGATTTCAGAGAGAAATCAGCAATTACGATGCAGAAATTTCAAAAATTTGGAGAGAAAATACAATGAAACTTCTATTTAATCCACGAACAAGAAAAACAACACAAGATATAAGTTTTTTCAATTCGAGAGGAAGAAACAACTCTTCAAATCTCTAACAAAGCCTAGAGCCCAAAATAACAAATCCTAGATCTCAAATCTCTCTTCCAACTCAAGATGAAATCCTAATCTTCTCAAGAGAATTAATTAAAACAAAGAGGACAAGTACAAAATCCCTAAATAGCCCTTAATTCAAATTTTCCCTCCCAAAGCACATTTAATTAAGTTGCATGGCCCATCTCTCCAACCAGCCTCTCTCTCTCTTCCCCTTGGTTCCGCCCCCTCCTCCTGTAGCAAAGAATCAAAGAATCGGTCCAGGTTGGACAGGTTCAGTTGGCCCTAGGGCCAGCCTAACACCATCCCAAATGGCATGGGATCAGCACAAATGGATTTATCTAGGCCTTCAATCCTCCACCACAACTCCATTACAACCCTTTAAAACCCATAAAAACATTGAATAGCATGGAATGAATAACAGCTATAAGCTTCACCCGTAAGTGAGCAGGCGAGACATTATTGAGGATCTCCACCTCTTGATGTACTCGAGGCTTCTCCTACTAAAGAGTATGGGATGACCTACAGAGTTTCCAAACTAATTGCTAATGAATTAGTGATCGATGATCTGATATGAAGCTAGAACAACATGAATCTAAATGCTCATGGAGATACTATTCTAATGTGCAAGGAGCTCTACCTAAGGTTCCTATAACTCTAGAACTAACCATCAACAAGAAGAAGCTGAATTGCTCCCAACGTGTTAGCAGGAAGGACCCACATATTATACATGAATGGCATCCATATAACTATTGTCATATATAAAGGTTGTTGATCTAAAGAATGAAAAACTAAGACCGACTTAACCTTTTGCAAACCTATAAGGAGAACTGGCAGGCTTGGATCAGTTGAGCTGTAACTCCTAATGTTGCGACAACTGCTACTCTATCTATTATGGTTGCACAACGGCCCCTCTAGGGAGGATTTAGGTCCAAAGTGGGGAGGGACTCCACAAGATGAACTACAAATGATTTGAGAAATCCACAAAGCAAATAACGATTTCAATTGATCCGACCAGCATTGATTGGGAAAGGGTCTTGGTCATCTACAAACGATATCCCAAACAAAAAATGACTATTGGTCAGCAGCCATGAGATTCTGTAGGGGTGTCAATTCGGGTAGACGGGTCGGATTCAGATCGAATCCGAGTTGACTTGGCTTTAAACGGGTCATCCCAAACCCGACCCGTTTTTGCAAACGAGTCGGCAATTTCAACCCGCACCTGACCACCCGGGTTGCCGGGTTGACACGACCTGACCCGGATTTACGAGATTTAGCTGAAAAGCATGAGCTGAGCTCCTATCGCCCACGGCAGCACGCAAAGCGACCCGACCTGTTAGGCAATGAACGTGAAGCGACTCGACATGTCGGGCAAGGCATGCATAGCAGGAAGTAGATGCGGGCATACTCTTTCCAGTTCATTTTCGGGTTTCCTCCCGAACTCGACCCAATTTTTGAAATGGGTCGGTTTGTTGAACACAAACCGACCCATTTCACAAACGGGTCTACCCAAATCCAGATTTTTCCTAGTCAGATTTCGGGACGTGTCAAAAATTGACACCCAGAAGATTCTGACATACTCCCATAACTTACTGTAGTATACAAAGAGTTATTGAAAGATAAAAGCAAGAATCAAATAAAGGCCAAACAAATACAAGAGATCAATCGTGTCAAATAAAAAACGAGTTCAAGCAAAAACAAGTGAACAAACATTCAAAGATGAAGAGAGATACCTTCCCTTATAAATTTGCCTAAACTTTATTAGATTCAAAGAGCCTCATGAGGTTCTCATCTCATATTCAACATAAAAGAGGATTCTAGGCTATAATCCACATGAAAAGTGCCTCGAGTCCATGTGAATTGTCAAGCACATGAGCGCATAAATGATAGAGTAATACAACATGCGAAAACATCAACAAAATGGGATTAAAATGGGTATCTTCCCTTGAGGAATTCACGATAGTGGCTCAGCTATATCAAGCATAATGAGGATGCTTAAGGGTACACCAAGACCTTACTGTCATAGAAAGGATTTGCCCAAAAATAATAATAATAAAAGGGAGGTTAATATTAGAGACGCAGGTCTTACAACCCATGAAAAGAATATCGAAAAGAGAGGAAAATGGATCTCATAATATTAACATAAAGACTCAGACTGCAGGCTAAACAAGAACTCCCAGCAGACAAAAACATCAGATAATGGTCAAAAAGGCCCCTGGTTGCCTAGAGAGAACATCCAAGGGGCAGCCGGTAAACACCAGCATTCATCATAATCCTTCAAAACCCCCCGGCAACATCAAACATCGGAGTGCAACCAGCCGAATATCACAAAACGAGGAAACATCAAAGACCTTAGAGGCAACAGGGAAGAACTTCCACATCCAGCATGAAAACACAAATCCAATTCACAGAGAGAGTAGAAAGCACTGCAAATCGCCACGAACAGCTCAAAGTAGAGGATGAGAAATTGAGGGGAAGTTCTTCCATTCAGATGATTTAAAAGTGACAGAACGTTTTATTTTGGCAACCATCGTGGCATGACAATCGAAAGAGTTTCCGAATAATTTGTTGTTTCTAGCTCTCCAAACAAAATAAATGATTGCACAAGAAGTTAAGAAATAGAAGCTTTTCATAGGTCTGCTAACATCCAATTCCTCAATAGTGTTAAAAGTTTGATATAGATTAGGTCGCATTAACAGCTCATCCAACCCAGGTAATAAATCTTTGATAATAGCAAAGGTAAAGTGACATTCGAAGAAAAGATGCAAGGTGATTCCAAAGCAGAAAAACAGAGGATGCAAGAAGTGGCAAGGATACCGTGGCCTGTAAACAACACAATACCTCAAGATATGATATCAAATCCACCATAATGGCCTTAGGTAGCTTGTTTTACTCTTCTTGTTTACAAACTAGACTAACGTTAATTTTGTAGAAAAATGTGAACGAGAACATAACTTTTATTTCTTTTTAGCTATTTGTAGAAGATTTATATTAAGAGCATACTTGAATGTCCAAAACATCAGAGTTGTACATATGAAAACAGTAAATCTTCAGCTAATGCTAGGAAAGAAATAAAAGTGAAAATCAACTTAGAAAACGTTTCAAATATTACCCACTGAGACCCCTCGAATACAGCAGTAAAAAGAAAATTTCCTGTAGCATACTGTAGACATTTTTTTTACAAACATTATAGATAAATAATTATTACATTTAATAAAAATGTTATTTCATTGGCACATTATTACAATGTAATAGGAAACACACGATTGTAGTTTTCAAGCGAAACTTATCTTAGAAAATCAACGAGAAATCTTCACAAAACTCCAAGCAAAACAAAAAAAACAGTAGATATTTTGTATTATTTGATGAAAGAAATAGAAAAATATCAAGATACAAGTGATCATCTATTCAACAGGATGATCTATCTCTCCCAATTCTCTAGACGCCGCTAGCGCCCAAGAATGTCAAGCACCCAAAACAGAAAATCAGCCACAATCAACATGTCCTAACCCTAATACAAACTACTGTTCATAAAAATAACGCAAAAGGACTAAACAGCCCCCTCTCTCTCTCTTCCCTAGGCAGTGGACCCCACCCCAAGGGTGGCGGGATTTGGCTTCTGCGGACCAGCAGGCGGAGGCTTGCTGTAGCATGTGAGCCAGCCCAACCCCTGGTCTGGTCCAGGAGGGACAGGTCTATAATTCTCAAAATCAAAACTAAGCTTATGTGATTAGGAAGGTAAAGTGATTGAAATCAGATGATTTAAGTTAAATGGCATAGGGTGACTCGGAGGAATGTTAGAAAATTTCCCATGACTGAATCCCTCAAATTTCTATATCTTTCTACCGGCATCATTTCCTAATTGTCATCAGTTTTTTTTTAATATATGCCAAATTTAGGACATATATCCTTGCATCAGTTAAATATATAATTTGGTGACTTAGAAAAAGTTGGAATTTTAAGAATTTAAATCCCTAGAAAATACTACATTACATCAGGTTTTGGTACAAGGCAACGAAATAATCTAATGCTAGTTTATCAAACGAAATATGGCCTCATTCGTTTTATAGGTGATACGGCATCACAAAATCAGCTTGATCGGGCACGAATCTCGAGGCAAAAGCCAGTTGGAAACTTCAAAAATTAAATCCGGAAGCACCAGAACTCCGATTTCAGCGAGTCTACAGTCAAACTGAGCGTCTCGGAAATACGAACCCAACGACACCAAATTCGACCCAATCCGAGTCCAAATGGGTCCGAATCAAGGACCCGAAGCGCTGTTGGAAGATTCAAACCGCAATTTGAGTTACCAAACGGTCTCCGATTTTAACGAGCTTATACTCGAATCGAGCGGCTCGACGAGACGAATCCAACGAGCCCAAGATCACCGAATTCCGACATCATTAAGGCCTTCAAATGTCCAACGAACGGTGCATGATCAAAGGATTTGATATCGGCCGTCCATTCAAACCACTCCCAATTCGCCCATGATCTCACGCCTATTTACGGGCTATGTCACTCCAGAAAAACTATAAATAGAGCCCTCATTCTACACAAAGGGGAGTCAAGTGAAGAGAGATAAGAAGAAGAGAAGAAGGAGGAGAAGGAAGAAACTCCTCCTCGACCACCGCCGGAGCTCTTCTTGCCGCCTGAAGACACCGGAACTCTGCCGGATTTTCGGGAAACGCCGGGAATTTGCAGAACTTTGTAACTTTGTGAGAAGTTGATTGTAAATTGATCGTCTTGATTTGTAAGACGGATCAACATTTGTACTTCAAACAAATACTAGTGGAACTTTGCAACTGGGTGAGGCCCCGTGGTTTTTTCCCTCTTTCGGGTTTTCCACGTAAAAACCTTGGTGTTCACATCTCTTTTCTGCTTGTGTGCTGAATGCTCGTACAACGCTA
The DNA here is from genome assembly GCA_016618105.1 of Dendrobium huoshanense. Classification (NCBI taxonomy): domain Eukaryota; kingdom Viridiplantae; phylum Streptophyta; class Magnoliopsida; order Asparagales; family Orchidaceae; genus Dendrobium; species Dendrobium huoshanense. The sequence continues at coordinate 26,968,673 of CM028349.1, read as the reverse complement.
GGACGCAAATTTACAAACTCTACCGCCGCGTATATTCTAGCACGCAACAATAGGCATTTAAACACCACAAATATATAGCTAGTGTCTAGCACAACGATTTTAAACCCTATTTTAATTTACCCTCTAAATCAGCATAACTATTCATAAAAAGAAACGCTGACAGCCATCTCAAATGGAGAAGGCCTGTTAACTTGACAAGCCTAAGGTGACATCCAATACGCACAAGGGAGGTGTGTCTGCTAAGCCGGCCCAAACTGCACATGAGGTGATAAATTAAACCAATGAAATATCATTATCCAGTAGTTTAATAGCACTGAATGGCATATCACCTAAGGCAAGAACATGCATAAAGTCAGTTCTAGAGAGTCTGGCTCAAAAGACAAGAAGATGAGATTGATTTGCTAGAAGTCCTAATGGTGCATCCCTGGATTTGCCAGGGTATCCTAGGACAGATACTTTACCTTCAAATTGCTCCTTTATGCATCGTTGGTGAACTTATGGTAAGGGAAACATAAATTCAGAGAATAGTAAGTGCAAGAAGCATAAGTCCCTTATTCAAACTTAAAAGGCTTGGGAGGAGATTAGGAGGTGAACTTAAAACAACAAGTATGTGAGTGTCATACCTATAAGTCGGAGCTAAAGCTCACTTTACATCTTTGTATGACGTAGCCAATTTAACAAGGGCGGAAGAAGACAAAACAAAGCACTAAGGCCCATTTGGTGAATGTGAGTGCACCATATGAGATAACGATAAATTTTGTGTTAAATTTAAATTATTTCAGGAGCTTGCACGCCAACAACTAGCATCTAAGTTGCCAACACCTAGCGTCCAGATTAAATGAAAAACTATTATGCTAGGAGTACAAAGTCGGCAAAGAGCTAACCAACTCTTGGGAAATTGAGCAAGTCCCCTCCAACAGGAATCACAGAGATAAAGGAGCCAATTGGGAATGAATGGCTAATCACTTTAGTCCAACATAGTGGGGCTCCTTTAATAGGGCAAACTAAAAATAATATGTATGAATGGCTAATCACTTTAGTCCAACACCTCCACTTGTTGTTTTCTCTCAAGTGCAAAGGTCACATCAATAAAGTGGATTATAGGGTAGTCCATCTGGCAATTTCAAATTTGTAACAAACTTTCTCCCCATTTAATCAACATTAGATGTCCCCAACTCTCTACTATAATGTGTGTCGGAAGAATGAAAGACAATTCTATTTTCTCTCTCCAAAAATACACCTTCTAAGCCTCCTAAAATAATATTGTCATATATGTGTAACTCACATGTACAATCTTATGATTGCTTCAAACACTATACCAGTTTTGTTTATCATCATACCAAATAAATCTGATACCATCCGCTTGAGTAAAAAATATCTCATATTTATAATTTATATATCAACTTCGAAGATTTAGAAGGAAAATATTTTGATCACAAAAACATCACAGATGTGGGGCTCACATGTACATTCCCATGATTGTTTCAAATACCATATCATTTTTGTCAATCACCATACTAGATAAATTGGATATTATCCACTTAAGTATAAATGTCATGTTTAGGATGCCTTTATAAACTTCAATAATTTTGTGGGAAAATATTTTGATCACAAAAACATTACATCATACTCTAACAATAGTGATCAACGATTGGACACTTCCAATTCACCAATAGCATCTTTCATCTCCCTAGTTCACCACACACACTTAAATAAAATGAATGCTCCGAACAATGTCATCAACATAGTTTGAAAGTTGATCTCTCTCATAAGAATCCATTCCAACTTTCTACTGAACTCATGCTTTCAATGTGATAGTCAACCTCATAAATTGTTTCCCCCTTCCCAACACTTTATGTCTCTTCTCCATAATAATAGCCCTTTGGCTCACCTCCTAATTATGTCAAAACTTGTGCATTCAACTGTCTTTACTATTGATGTCTTTGCCATAAAAACACAAATAAACTTGAATCTCAAGCCAAACCCTATGTCTTTCTCATCTACTCCCTCACTCAAAGTGTTTATCTCAAGTAGGGGAAACAAATTCTTAATCGTTGGCTTACCTCAATAGCACCCCATCCAAAATTTAAGTCTCCCATCAAGTACAATTAGTTAAGTTTGTCCTTTCCCTTGTATATTCTTTCCCATCTAACAACCGGCAAACTCTTCGTGGTGTCCTCTCACCATGATCTTTCCTTAAAGAATCGCTTTATACACATCATCCACAATGAAACCCTTCGTAGCGCCACCATGAACAACCTTCACCCCAAGCAAATCACACCAAAATCCCCCACACCTACAACCACAATAAACATGAGACCCTCTTTCACAAGAACAAAAACACCAAATCCTTATCCCTATCCTCAACAACACCACAAAATGATCATCCAAGCTAGGGTTGTCAAAACGGGTCAATGGGGGGGGTTCGAGTTCAACTCAAATTGACCTGAGTCTAAATGGGTTGACCCTAACCTGACCCGATTTTACAAACGGGTCAGATTTTCCAACCCAGAACCAACCCGCGACGGAAAATCAAATGGACGCGGGCAAAGGGTTGACCGGACACGGGCGGCGGATCGAATGGACTTGCGACGGGCTTACCAAAAGTGGACGACAAATCGAATGGACTCGGCTGACGACGGATTGAATGGACATGAAAAAGACGAAGCTAGTGTGGAACTGCGGATAGAATGCTAGCGACAGGCCACAGGTGACAGCGATCAAACTAGCGGACGATGGTGAAGCTAGAGCGGATAGAACTAATCAAAGCCAATGCGGTGCGTCGGTCAGGCTGGTGGACACTGCAGAGCCAGGATCTAGCACGGTAGATGATTTCAGGTTTTCGGGTCATTCGAGTTTATTTTAGGTTCTCGGGTCAACTCGGACCCAACCCGATTTTAGAAACAGGTCGAAATCTCGAACCCGAACCCGACCCGTCAAACAATTTGACCCAAACCCAGAATTTTTCAGGTCGTGTCCGGGTCATGTCAAGTTTTGACACCCCTAATCCAAGCCAAAAATAATCATCACAAATCAATTCAAAAGCTCACCCTCACAACCAAATAAAATCAATCACCTAACCTTGAACTCACCACAATGGCCCAATCACTCAAAGATTATAACAGCCATTAGACCATACTGGATGAAAATATGATACTCTCAGTCAAAATGAAACATGAGAACTTATTTCTCCAACTTCTACTTAATATTTGATTTGGTGCACAAAGATTCTTCATATCAAACATAACCCTGATTGCTTTATTAATATGTATAAAACTTGATTGATGACTAAAGGTTTTCATCAGTGATCAAGAGTTAACTATGATGACAAGTTGTCAAGTATGACAATGTATGGCTAATTTTCAGCATAGCTATCAATCGATGGTGATCTCTCCATTAATTTTATGTCAACATTATCTGTCTTTAAAGAAATCTTTCTAAGGATGTCTTGATGGACCAACCCACATTACTCATTGACATAGACTAACTGACATAGCCTCAAGTAAGCAAATCGTGCATCATATCACAAGCTAAGATATTTTCTAGTTTCTTCCAACTTCACTAACTCTTTGGCTGACTTATTTTTCTTTATTCCCAAAACTAGTGATACACATCTCCTAGTGGACAACATCTTTATCATAGATAAATTTGGCACTATTGCAAAATGCTTTGTCAATTCTCTTGCCTAACAATTCTATGTCAAGGATCTTGGGCCAATAAACTATTCTCTTTACTTAAAAGTTGTTCTACATCCTTATGAACTTTTCTTGTTATAGCATTCAATGCATACATAATTTCTTTTCCAACAAGAAGATGGCAAATGCCACTCTTATGGCTATATTGTTTGTTAGCTCACCAACACTTACTCTTTACTCTGGTTATGAGCTCACTAATCCAACAATTTATAGAGTTCTTATAGATAGTCTATAGTATTTAGCATTTACATGCCCATACATAGTATTCACGATTAATAATTTCTCTCATCTTATGCATCACCCCACTTCCGGACACTAGATTGCAGCAAAATGACTAATATTCTTTCTTTATAGCAATATAGATCGTAGCATTCTTCTTCATCATAACTAATCACTTCAAGTTCATGCATTCTTTGATGCCAACTAGGCAGACAACAAAAATAAGTTCAGCTTCACAAGTGCCCACAATGTATATCTTATCTAAGATAAAGTACCAAGAAATGCAGTATCGTAGTCCATTCTTCCACAAAAGGTTGATTTCTACTCTATTACCACTACAACTATTGAGTTGGATAGGTGTGCTCATTATACATTGAACTTGGCATCCACCTTCCTTAGACTCCAATAATTTATTATGACAACATGGGTGCCACACCTATTTATGTAAGTCTTGTCTTTCACTCACAAATAAATTATGTAGATATAAAATACTATTGTATTGGGGAAATATCCTAAAATAATGTCCTTCAAGTGGAGCCCATTTATCATGTGAGAATCAACTAACAAATTCTGTAACGATCTAACCACATTGTTTAAAATTGCACAAGATGAGCAAATTGCGCAATATAAGGCTCGCCTCAACGCAATTTCAATGAAAAATGCATACTTCAAACTTTTTTATGAGACTTACGTCTCATCTTAGTAGAGGCCCGTCTTGAGGAGTGCCTCGCCTCACTAGCATGAGGCATACGCTTCGCTCTATTTATGTATGTTTTTATTTAAAATTTAGCTGAGTTATATACAAAAGCCTAAAAAAAATCATGTCTTCTTGCACTCTTAAGCTGCAACAACTTCCTCTCAATTGTTTCGACCTTCAGCCCACTGTCTTCGCCGTAGCCACCACCGTCGTAGCCGCCGTCAGGGATCACTTGAAATCTGCATGCCACCACTATCTCCTCTAAAAATTTTGGAGTACTACTCTTATCTTTATGTTGATGACAAACATTTATAAAAAAAGAAGATGACTGAAATAAATGAAGAATAAGTAGATTGGGAGGTATTAGACCCTACAGGATGAGGCAGAAAGAGACGAATTTGTTATGATAACTCAAATAAAAATCCCCTTAGTAATGACAATACAGATGATTTCTAAGTTGTTGTCAATTATTTAAACTTTCTTTATTAATTAAATGTAGATGAGTAGGAAACAGAGAGAAAAAACTTAGAGTTAAATTTGATGTTATATGATACATTTATGCAATTCATATATTTTATGTTATTTTTCTCATATAATATTTGAATTTCAATTTTATTTCACATAATTTATTACAAACTGCTTTACATCTTTTGCAATTTTTTGTTTCATATGTGTGTAAATTTGGTACTTCATAATTCAGTAGAAAGGTAATATGTCATCCTTTAACATATTATTTGTGTATTATATAAAAAATCACTTATTTTTACTTTATACAATTTTAGATTTTGAGGATTACGCCTCACGAATGAATGAAAAAACGCCTCAATATCCAATTGCACAATTTTAAACAGCTTTTGTGCACTCAATTATGTATATTGAGTTTCAATATTAAACTCTCCAATTGTAGGTCCATTTTAAGGTAGTATGTAGAGGAATAAATGCATAATTATTATAATTAGTTTATTTTCTATTTTAGCCTCCTAATTATTTATTCATTTTATCACTAAAAATTTTTGCTACATTTGCAAATGAAGAACCCATCTTTTTTAAGCTTGTGCAATTCTATATTTCCTGAATATATTAATAAAATAATTAAGCCATTATTCAAAATTTCTATCATCAACAATCCATAACTAAACCTACTAATAAACTAGGACATCTTCTGAAGGCCTTAAAAATAAGATCATATTCAATCAACACGGGAAGTAAAAGGGAGCAACAAACATTCCTACCTACCTCTCTGCACCAGTAACTCCTTGAACTCATTATCAGTACTCTTCAACATTGAAGACAATGGCAGCCTCAGCCCCAACTCTACCATCTCCCGATGCCTCAGCTTTATCCTCTTCTCCAAACTAAAAGCAAAGTACTGAGGAAACTCCTTGAGCTCCTCCAACCCTCCCCCCATCTCATTTACAAAATAGTCATACTTTGGCTTAAAATTATTCTCAATACTAAAAGTAAACAAACTAGGGCACCTCAGTACCATCCCTACAGCCTCCTCCCTCGACAGACCAAGCCCCATTAGATGCTGCAATTTGGGCATGAGAGTATTCTCCACGCTGGAAACAAGCAGCACCGGGTCATGGAAAGCAAGCGCAGTAACATCCTTAAACCCTAGCCTCTGCAGATAAATAAGCGCCGGCCGGAGCTGGTCTCGGACATCGGAGATCAGAAACCTGGGGCATTTTTTTATGACACGGCGAAGATCGGGATCAGGGACCTTAAGGTCTCGGGAAAGAAATTTGAAGACTGGGACTAGATCTTTGCCGATGCTTGATGTAAGAACTCTAGGGCACATGCCAATAATCCGGCCGAGGTCCTTGTGGTGAATGCCTTTGGAGAGGAGGAAAGAGATGACGGAGTGGATGGAATCAGGGGAGGCGGCGCGGAGATTAGGATGTAGGGCCAGAGCGCGGCTTGAATCGATGCCCATGATTTCCAGGCTAAGAATCTTCTCCCTCGCATCCGATGAGAGGTTGGGAAGATGAAGGAGGAGATCAGGGGAGTGTTGAGGGAGAGTTTTGGAGGGGTTGAGAGATGAGGGTTTGATGGCAATATTGGGTGGGGATTGGGTATTGAGGTTGATGCCGCCATTTTTGGGGGCTGGAGAGGTGGGAGTGGCGAAGCAGAGACAGTGAAGAGAGGGCATGGTGCGGATTATGAGGAAGTTTGGGAATATTAATAGATTATGAGCCCATTTCTCTTAATTTGCTCTGGTCGATGGTTTTAAAATTGCTGATGTTTTTGCCAACAGAAATATTTATGTTAGCAGATTTTGTCCCCTTCATGGTTGTTGCCTTCAAAGTGAAAGATTATTAGGTGCGGAGTACGGGTGAGGAGAATCGTTCACACAAGTATTGAGTAGGATAAATTTTCGGAAGCAGCGTGAAGGCTGTTTAATTTAGCGAAAAAGCAGATTTTTGGAAAAATTTAAATTGAAGCCAATTCGCCAAAGTGATCAGCGCAGTCTGAGAATGCGTGCTACTGTTTCGCCTATTCAGAAGAATGCGCCGAAGCATTAAGCGCATTCTAAGAATGCGCTTAATGCTTCGGCGCATTCTTCTCATAGTAATAGCTGGCAGTTAGTTGATTGAGGTGTTTGGATTTCAGCGGAGACGAGATCCGCGAAATCTGCGGACGGGTGCGGAAATGAAGGGGCCAATTATTGGGGACGGATGGGCGTTGAGCAGATGAGAAGGAAAATTTTTGTTATAAATAAGAGTACCATCGCTCAGAGCAATTCACCTCTCCGCCACTTCCTGATCTTCTTCTCCTCCCTTTTCTGTTCACCCGAGAGCTAAGAGGTGAGTTTTGCCTTTTTTTTTTTTCAATTTATTATGTCAAATTAGTTTTATTTTGTTAAATTAGTTTTTCATTTTTGAAAGTCATACAATGCCACGAAATGTATATTTCTTTGAATGCATGTTCACCCGAGAGCTAAGATTTTTTTTTTTTTCCAATTTATTTTGTTTAGAACGAACTTGTAATATGTAGTAAGGTAGTTAGATATGTTATGTTTTTTTATTTATTTTGTGCGTTATTGTGGTACCAATGATTTAGATATACTTTCTGGTTAATGTTTATCTTATTTCAAGTTAGTGTAATGTAATAGTTATGTCCGATCGGGGATGCATTGAATCATTCATGGATGCTCTGTATGAATATCTTAGTAAATGGATTATTTTATTTAAGTGAAACTTACTGCGAAATATATGCTATCATTTTGATCCTGCTAAGTTTGAAGAATCATACACACACCTTTGGTTGCTGTTGTTTTTCCCTAAATCCTTTGATTGCTGCTGTTTTTTCCACACACCTGAAGTCGTAGGGCAAAAGCCAAGTGTACTCAAAATTGAGATTATTTTTTAGTATTCACATGGCTCTCTCTCTCTCTCTAAGGATTAGTTACCTGTGAGTGCCTCTTTCTATCAATTTTAAATTTTATTTCTGAGAAAATAAAATTTAAAGTTATTTGTTTATTTGGTATGAATGTGTACAATATTGTAAGATTTTTACTTTTCAATATATTATAAAAAACATATAAAAATGTCATAAAAATGAAAAATAATATATAATTGTTTTTGTTATATTTTATATTAATTTTTTCAATTGGCAGGAAGGTTAGGGAAGATAATTTAATAAATTATAATTATATATATTGTTGAGAATAGGATCCCAAAGCCGACACAAGTAAGTTATTTTTCTTTTAAAAGTAAGGATAATTATCCTATTATATCATATCAGTTGCTACAACAATGATCATGAAAATTCTAAAGAATCGTCTGTTAGATTCAACGATTCAAGTGTTAGATCCAACCAATTTGTAAATTTAAAGTTTTAATTTTTTTGATATAATATATTTTTTTAAAGTTATTTGAATATGAAAATATGTTTAAAATTAAGAAAAGGAAAATATAGAAAATGAAGTTTGGGTTAATTTTTTTTATAAAAAATCTCAATGTAATACTGTTAAAAGCATCTAAAAAGTAGTGGAAAAAATTTTATAAACTTCAATGATTTTTTTTGCATTTTCATATTTGTTGACATGCAAATATAAAAAAAATATTTAATTCTATTAAAATTATTAGAATATTGAATAGTTGTAAAGTTGTTATGATATATTTATTACTTTTTATAATTAAAATAAAGCTATTTGTTTATTTCATGAGTTGTTTTGTTTGGAGCAATATAAAAGAGAATAGTCGAAAAATATAGTTTTTCTTTGGAAATATAAAAATAGAAAATAAATGGTAAAACTAAAAAAAAAATTTACTTTATATGGTTAGTCAATGTAGAATAATTCCTATTTATAGAGAGTCGAGCAACTCCTTTCTAAAAGTATCAAACAATATGAATTTTCATTGTGAAATATATTCTCCATCCCCAAACAAATAATATTCAAGAAAGTGCAGAATAAGCAAAGAAACCCAAACAGAAATATGATTGTGATATAAAAAAAAGCAACGAAAAAAATATCCCATACAATTATATTAAAAGAGAATATTACGCCAACTATACTATATTCGAACACAAAATTAAAGTGATATAAGTTTTAGAGTATGAACTTAGAACATTTGAAAAGATTTTATGCCTAAAACTGCATTTACTCTCGTTATGTTTTGACGAGTATGTTAAGTACAAAAGTTCAGAAAAAAAGTGGCATTATTCGCATTAACCCTTAAATTTGTGTAATTTAGGATAGAATGTCATGATTAATGTTGTTTTTCGGTGGAGAGCTACGCATGGGGGATGAGTTTACAGCGACATATATTGGTGGACAAAATCGACCAATCATTGTTGATCATGATATTTCACTTGCAATGCTGAAGGAAAGAGTTATGGGGGTGCTCAGGATTAATCCTTCAACAACTACTGTCAGCCTAACTTGCCGACTTCGGCATAATGGTGGACACTGCGTAACACCTGTAAACGATGAAGAGGTTTGTGAGTTCATGTTGTTGGAAGCAAGAATTGATCCTGTCGTTGTGTACGTTAAGGCGAAACCAATCAATCATGGTGACGTTGTTGGTCCTTCAACGGAGATACAAATGTAAGCATGCAAAACTTTATCTTTGGCATTTGTAGTGATCACCTTACTTAGTTTAAAAGTTAAGCATAATAAATTTTGTTTAAGGTAGGCCTACCACGTGGTATGGTGGAGGAGTAAGTACGATTGAAATGCATAACAACTTTTATGGTCAACTGAGTTTGTCAGAGCGTCAAACTATTGTGCACCCACGATAATCCCGACGACCTAGTATAACCGAACCTTCAATAAGAACACCTAGTAATATATTTGTAGAGAACCTAGTCTCTTCCTCATGCTACCCTCAATCAGAACAAAACGAAAATATTTCCTTGCACGGAGATGACATGGATAACAACGATGTGGATTCTTACAAGACTATGGATAGTGGTAGTTCTGATACAGGAGATGGTTCTAGTCAACCTGATACTGAAATACATGAGTCAATGTATAATTATATGAACAATGAAAATATTGGTGTTGAGTTCATTCAAGATCATGCACGACGAAACGCTGCTGGATTACAATCGATGGATGCGAATAATAATATTGAGGAAACCATTAGAACAACTGAAGAATGGGATGGTAATGATCACTGTGACCCTCCTATCATCAATATTGTTAGCTCAACTGAAGCGACCATTCCATCGAAAGTTTATGAAGGACAAATCTTTCATAAGAAAGAAGACTTACAAGCTGTAATTAATGGCTGGTCAATCTCACAAAATGTTCAGTACATAAATTCAACTTCCAATAAAACTCGGCTCACAATTTTATGTAGTCAACATAATAATGTGCATAGGCCATGCTATTAGCGACTACATGCATCACGAAGTAAAAAATTATGTGGTCTTTGGAAAGTATCATCTGCGGGTCCACCTCATACTTGCACTCAACCTGTTATACCTGGTGGTCATCACAATTGCACCTCAAAATTTATATGTAGGCATATCATGCCCATTATAAAACAACAACTTGACATGAAACCGAAGGAGATAATTGCAAGAATGGAGTCGAAGTTTGAAATGAAAATTTCGTACATGAAGGCATGGGATGCTCGGAGAAAAGCCATCGAAGCAATATTTGGATCGTATGAGGAATCATATTGTTCTCTCCTACGTTTTATGGAAGTACTACGTATGTCCCAACCTGGTACAGTATATAATGTTGACTTAGTTGGTGGTTCACATTTCAAGGCAATTTTTTGGGCGTTTGGCCCATCTATTTATGGCTGGCAACATTGTCGGCCAGTCCTTAGCCTTGACGGAACTTTCTTGCTTGGAAAATATCATGGAACTCTTCTTACTGCTGTTGGAATTGACGCGAATGGTGGATTATTCCCGTTGGCTTTTGCAATAGTTGAATTAGAAAGCAATGATTCATGGGTTTGGTTCCTTCGTAACCTACATGACTTGGTTGAAGTGGTGAAAGAACGTCAAAATTTATGCATCATCTCAGATAAACATGCAGGACTAGTGAGAGGGTGCCGAGAAATTTTTCCTCAAGCTATCCATAGACACTGCCTTCATCACTTGCGTGAAAACTTCAAAAAGTTTTTACGTCGCCAAGGTATTGTTGATGTTGAAGGCCTTTGCAATAATATGTACTTGACGGGTAGTACAGATGACAGTGCAAGCTTCACTCGTATGATGGAGCACATTAAAAATGCAAAGCAAGAAGCATATGATTGGTTGATCCAGCGTGATGTCAGTAAGTGGTCATTATTATTCGACAATGGATGTCGATACAGCATCATGACAACAAATGCATCAGAATGTTTTAATGGAGTTCTTAAACGTGCTCGTGGAATTCCGATTCAAGGCCTAGTGATGTCCATATACTATAATCTCGTATCTTTGTTCATGAGGCGATCTACAGAAGTTGATAAGTGGATGATGGCGGGAGAATCTGAATTTGTTCCTCGTACAATGGGCATTCTACATAGAACTGAACGCGAAGCACGACGGTGCCATCAACCTATTGCCATTAATAGAGGTGAATTTGATGTTGTGGATTTGGCTTCCAAAACACAAAAAGTTGATGTCCTTACACCCGAAAAGTGTGCTTGCACATGTAACAAACCTCAATTACATCATTTGCCATGCGTTCATGTGGTTGCGGTCGCAGGATATAGGCGATGGAATCACAATGCTTTCGTGTCTCAATACTTTACACTAAACTCATATAAGGCAACATACTCCAGGCTTTTCCATGTTGTTCCGCCTAAAGATGTTTGGCCAAATTTTAACGACCTAACAAGAATCATACCTTTACTACCACCAGCTTTTAGGAGACGTGCAGGTAGACCGAGAACAGCTAGATTTCGTAATACGATGGATGAGGCACAATCAAGCTCAAATAAACGGTGTGGACATTGTAAGAGAAATGATCATAATAGGGCAACGTGTCCGTATAATCCGGCATCGTCAAGGTAATATAGATAATTCCTTCTTTTATTATATTATTAACAACATATTGTATATAATAAACTACAAAAATTTCATTTAATTTTATTGTTGAATTAAAGGTACGGTCGATAGATCTGGCTATATTGTGTTTCGTCCGCAACAAAGGGAACATGTTGATAGCTCCACCTTGTGATGTGTTAAGCTTGCAAGGCTGATCGAAAGTCGATGTTGTACGATGTGTTCATGTTTGAAATTTCTAAGTCTTTATGTGTGTTTTGTAAATATATCTATGTTTGAAACCTCTACCTTTGAAAACTTCACCACGTTGTTGTTCTTCTAATATATTGTAATATTATATCTCTCATAATTGATCTCTTATTTTACGGAAACTCTTAAAAATATTAATCAAATATGATATAATATTAAAAAGTAAAGCTGAACTATTTTATTTCATAATAAAAAAATTCAGCCCATTGAACTCAACTCGCATATTACTAGCGCCATCATAACCTTGATCACGTATTAGTATTTTACTCAACCCATATTTTGTTAGGAGCACTTTAATAATTTTTTAAGTGTCAAAGCAGAGGTTTCCTTAACATATGCAAGTTCGATAAAGCAATGATTGATTGCATATAGTTAATACATTTTATTAATGATTAATTAGAAGGAGAGAGATACCCAAATTCAATGTGTTAGTGCCTTCCTCAAAAGAATCATACACAACACATATATCCCCCTTTGGTTATTTAAAATTGATTAAGAACCTATTCCCTCCAGAGGAATCAATCATAAAACATAAAATGCTATTTAGAATTTCAAAGATTTTTATTTGAATTATTTAGAATTTCTAGTTATTTATTGAATTTTTAATTAATTAAATTAATTATTAATACTGTATTACTTAATTTTATTTATATTTGAGTTAATTGTTGCTGATTTTATTTCATTCTATTTTAGATTGTTTAACTTATTTGTGATATATTTGTTAAAATTTAATCAAATTTATTTTATTTTTAAGTATTTATTTAATTATTTAATGACTTTTATAAACTTAAGAACTTAGGTTGGCTAATTTACTAACCAAATCAATTCAAATAGTCATGAAATTAAGGTCATAGATTAAAATGGGATCCTGGGTGTATCTAATATTCAAATGGGTTTGAAAATCAATGTGTCTAATCTTGCAAAAATATAAACAAACCACATCAATTTGGTGTCATAATGCTCTATGAATTGAATGCAGTGAATTATCAAAGTTATAAGTACACAGCTCAAAAGATTTAGGGATCCTTTGCTACTCAAGCTAATAGCTTAAGTTCTTGATTTAGACTCTTTGGGCCTTAAATCAACGCATTTTGGATGTTGTCAATTTTTTTTCATAAAAAAGTTTTGTTTAGAGTATATGTTTTTCTGAAATAAAAGTTGGGTAGATATTTCTGAATTTAAATCTAAAATTTTTTTTATGTAAGTATTGCATCAAGCTAGACATTTAGTTTCATGAATTTTTAATGATTAAAATGGTAATTCAAAATTAATGAGAGAAAACTTCTAAACTCATATGAAAGACAAAATTTATGGTTAAAGAATAAAAAAAATTATATCAGCATATTCTCCTTTAAAAAATATGAGGATGAATTTCAAAGCTCTTGTATGTTTTAAAATTATTTTATTATAATATTAATTGATTATTTATTATATTTAGCTGAAAATAAATTTAAGGCCATAAAAAATAATATTTTTTGATTGTCACTTCACCTCACCCTTCACAAGTGGTTTTCAAACATAATGTGCTCGACTTTCCCACCTCACCCTTTTTAAATATCTTTTATGTGAGAACTTGAACAAATCTCTAAATTTTTGGAAACATAGCTATGGCTGAAAGAACTAGGCGGCGATGTGGTGGGCGTCGTAGCACCCATGATGAGAACGTGGATGAACCTATTCGAGAAATGAGCATAGCATCACTGGGGGCATCTCATAGGGCGCATGATCCAGATCAGGTTTAAATTTTAGTCAATTGTATTCATGTATATTCTGAACTGCATACATCTTTATCTTTCTTTTAATTGGTTCTTCTTATATCGTTGCCACAGGCATCTCCTTTGGTTGCTTCAACCCATTTACGTACAACCCGTGAGTGGCCGGTTGAGTGCCCCCGCATGATTTATGTTCTACGAAACCTCAGACTACATAACATTCGGCATCTACAGTTTATACGTTTGGATCATAATCTCATTATCGCACTTGTCGAGAGATGGTGTCCTCTTACAAACACTTTTCACTTCACGGTTGGAGAGATGACAATAACGCTGCAAGATGTGCAGGTTATACTAGGACTGCGAATTGATGGGCCAGCCGTCGTGGGACCAAATGTTGTTGGATTAGGTCGTCGTTGGGAGTCATAGCCAGAATACTGTGATGAACTACTTGGTACACATCCAGGTAGAGAAACAGTGTACCATGCACCAGGCGATGAAGATGACACGGCCACTTTTAGAATGGGCAGTTCGCAGTTCGAGTCAATGCTACCCTTACGTTGGCTTCGCTGGACTTTCTACAGAGATTCATATGAACAGCTAGCTCCTGGTCCATTTCTTCATCATGTCCGAGCTTACATCCTGTTCATGATTGGCTGTTTTTTGATCCCGGATACATCGCGGTCACATGTGTCCTTGTAGTGGTTGCCCTTGCTTATGGATGTGGACTCATTCAGTCAAATGTCTATTGGAAGTGTTGTTCTTGCGCATCTATATAGAGAGCTATGTAATGCGACCAGGCCTACATGTACTTATATTTCCGGATGTGTTGCATTACTACAGGTTTGGTCGTGGAAGAGATTGTACATTGGCAGGCCCACACTGCGTGTACCACATATACATGGTTTAGGTGGTAGACCTCTTAGTTTTAGGTATTATTATTTAATTAATGCAAGAGCTTAAACTTTGAAAACATTTACTTATGCATTTCCGTATTTAATGTAGGTGGGCAGAAGATCAGATATGTGAGCTCCCCTCTGGCAACACGTTGACATATCGTGATGAGTTTGACGGTTTACGACTATCTTAGGTAAGAGAAAATTTTGGACTATACCCCTAATCAATTTTTTCGATATATGGAGTCAATAGAAATCCTTGACTTGTATAAATGTAGGTGAGCATGACTCCATACACGGATGACATTCTAGCAACTTTGCCTGCCGAATGTTTGGAAGGGATCAAAATATGGCGTGCTAGAGTTCTCCTCATTAGCTGGAAGCGTACCGAGTGGCATCTTCCTGATCGTGTTATGCGGCAATTTAGGGGAATACAATTCACAGATGTTCCACCGATGGAATTAAATTTTAGAAGGATTGATGGAAGAGGTAGAGCTGATCTGGATTGGACTATTCAGTATAGAGATTACCTACAAATATGGGAAGATAGGAGAGCATATATAGTAGCAATAACCAGCCTAGAAGGAATAGGTAATCAGGAGTTAGGTACTTACCTATGGTGGTATAGGTCATGGGCTTCAATCTATTTGTTACAGCCTCAAACAGAACCGCCAGAAACTTTCTTTCCTTGCTCCCCAGGCGAACGATTAGTGGTACGTCGCAATAATATATATTTTTAGAAAATTTGTTATAAAGCATATTTTGATAATAATTTTATATCGTATATGCTGACTACTACATACGTTCAAGTGCAATTCTTGAGCCATTGACGGGGGGTCAAGGACAAAATTCCAGTTCATTACAGTTAGCAGTTGACCAGGTTTCCGAGCTTTTCGCCAGAGTGCAGCGTTCAGTGTATATCGACCATACAACTTTTGACACCACACTACCTGAGATGAGTCAAACCAGGGCAGCAGGAATAGGTTCTCATGGCTCTCAAGGGCCAAGACGATCAACTTCTGATGCTCCATCTAGATCCAGGAGAAGTCAACAACAGCAGCATACTGAACGAGAACCACCAAGACATTCAATGCACATTCCATCGAGCGCCTATGACATGTCCGGGGCAGGACCCTCCACACAGCATTGGAGCCCATTGGCAGCACAAGAGAGCAGTGCACATGAAATCTTTTATGGTACACCATCTCAACATCCCGCAACACAAACATTTATACCCATAGCAATACCATAGTGGATGTCAAGGGTTGGGTTACCATCCTCCCCCTCGCAGCAAGATTTATTATTAATGGGAGGATAAACTTCTGAACAATATACTGATGTGAGGCAACATCGACCTGAACTTCCACCAGAAGATGCGGAATTTATTGAGGAAGAGCAACAGCTACAACGACGCAGAAGAAGAGCTCCAAATAGATATACTCCTGGTAGTAGGGCTCTTCCTCGGCATTGATAGATGGTCTGTGTTAAAATTTTATCTTAGTTATGCTTACTATTTTTTGTATGTGAATGTTCGATGATCTATAAGACAACTTAGTACCTCCTATTTATGCTCTCTTATTTATATTCAGCTTGCAAAATATAGAATTCTATACGTTCTTTCATACTTGAGTTGAATATTATTCCAAGTCATTTCACTATATATTTCGCTCCTTGGTTCATAGGAATCCACATGTGAAGGAAGAAGAAGTTTATTATTACAAAATATTCTTGAAGGTCAATGAAAATATGAGAGGCGCAATAACAGACCAACTAATAGAAGAAGGAAGTATCCGTATACATAAAAGTTTGGCTTATAGCACAGATGAGATCCTGGAAGCAAAAGCAGCTACAAATGAAATTTTTAGATGTCTTCTACACACTTGGGGGGAAGACGAGGATGTTGTCCTGTGGCATGAAAATGATGATATTATGAAATTAAGGCAATATAGGTCTGGCTATGAACTTCGAGCAACTGGTTGGAAGTTGCTACAAGATAGATTTTGCGATATGAACGGCCACCTAGTATCATTAAATTTTTTAAAGGATCGTATTCGAGAATTGGGTTGCGATAAACATGGTACAGTTGAGTCGGGAATAGGAATATCAATGGTTGATATGGATCACTGTATTCTATATCAGCATTGGTCGCATAAAGAAGATAAATGGCTCTTAAATAACTATAAAATGCTAATGCATTGTTCTCAGGGTGAAAAGGATAAAAAAATTTTAGATGGCGAAGATTGGAACCACCTGCAACACGGATTTATATACCACTTCAAATGTTGTCCAACACGAACACAACTTCAAGCTCGTGTACGACATTTGCTTACGAAATGACTATGATGGGTTCTCAAATGTAAGAAAATATTAATATTTTATGTTTAAGATTATGGTGCTAAGTAACAAATTTACTTGTTTTCTTTACTTTTGGTAAAATTGCCCTTTAAATAAGTACTTCTATTATTAGCCTAAATATTAACTAATTTCGCATTTGCTTAAATTTCAGCACATAATGTCATCATCATCATCAAGGACCTCATCAATAAAGCGCTCGCCATCTAGGAATTTCCTGCATATTATTCCAAGAAATAAATTGATATATGATGGAACAATTCGATTGACAGAATCAATGTCGTACCCTATGGATGAGTTCTTGGAGGAGAAAGCAAGATCAAATGAATTTTTTCGATGCTTTTTACATGAATGGTCATGGTATGAAGGCGATAGTTTATGGGATACATATCACGAAGTTATCAAAAGTCGTCATCCCATGTATGTGGATGGAGAAACAATTACTGATATGGGCTGGTAATTTGTACGACAAAGGTTTACGGATCATAATGGTAATTTTGCTCCTATAACTATTCTTAGTACAAGAATTAATGAAATCACACAGAAAAAAGATGGTTCTGTTGTGGTTAACGCTGAGAATCCAATAACCGATGTGCAACATTGTATTCTTTATAAAAGGTGGCATACTACTCAAGATGCATTTCTATCAGAAAAATATCAACAGTTAAATATTATAGATTGTAAAAAGAAAAAGGAGTTCCTAAACATAAAAGATTGGCAATACATCCAACAGCAGTTCACAGCAAAATTCTTATGCTGTCCAACTCTTACCCAACTCCAAGCGCGTATGTGCATAGTTCTGAGCCAAATGTAATAATAATTTGTTTGACTTTGCTCAATTCTTATTATCATATGTCTTCCTTTTTATTACTGAACTTATCCTGTAGTTTCATGAATTTGTGTTAACAATTTCTCGCACTAATTCAATTGCAAATTCTCTAAAAAATTATTTGCCGATCCTTTACAACATCCATAATTTTCTTTCACATAATAATTACTCAAACATAGAAAATTATTTTTAAAAAAATTCATTTTTGCTGTTTTATTCATCTATTTATTTAAATTTATTTGTCAATCATTCTGACCCCACACTGCCTAAAAAATATATTCGACAAATCCTAACGATTCCACCCAGAATTTTTGGTACTCCTCAAATAGTTGTATTTTTTGCATAAATTTGTTAAAAACTTTATTATACTTTATTTTATTTTGTGTAATTTAACTTTGTATACTCTCTCGTTAAATTTATATTGCATTTAATATTACTATTATCTTATAAATATAAATATTCAAAAAAAAATTCCTCTAAACATTAAAATTAACTCTACAATAAAAAAATTCCTCTACTAACAAATTCTCACTACTAAGAAATTTTCACTAACATTAAAAAAATTTTCTTACTAAATGTATATATACCCTCATTATTTTCATTCATTCAAATTGTTTTTAACATAACTATACAAAAAATATTTTAACTCTTAATGCTATAATTTTTATAAATAATTTGATAAATTTTAACAAAAAGCCAAACATATGATGAGTTTATTCCATAACTCTGTCTCTCCCTCTAACTAAATAGCACTTGATAAACAAATAAAGGCTAAATAACAGAGGAAGTCATCCGGCAAGACCTTAAATAAAAACAGACGAATCTATTCAAAAAAAAATTAATACAAACTGATATTATCATGGCACTGAAAAACAAAAAAAAAACTCTTCCCTTACCATATTTTTCAGCACAATCATTTGCCGGTTGCATTGAAAACGGATAAATGAATTTGCATATTACGAAAATTAATAAATTCAAAGAATGCGCCGGATTAGAGCGCGTATTGTTTGTGAAAATGAAGAATGCGCCCAATCAAATGGCGCATTCTTTGAATGCGCCGAATATAATGGCGCACACTACAGGAAAATCACTCATTTCCGGCGGCAATTTCCGGCGGAAATTGGGCATTTTCCGGCGGAAATTGGGCATTTTCCGGCTGTTTTGCAATTTAGCGGCGGTTTTCCGGCGGTTTAAATGCCGCCGGTAAAAACCGCGTAGGAAAATAAATTCCGGCGGTTTTTTCCGGCGACTTACCGGCGGTCTTAAATCGCCGGTCAAATTAAAAAAAAAAAAAAAAAAAAAAACCGCTCCGGCCAGCCACCCCGCTCCCGTTCCCGAACCCCGCCACCGGCCAGGCTCCGCGCTCCCGCCAGGCGCCGGCGGCGCTCCGGCCAGGCGCCGGCGGCGCTCCGGCCAGGCCTCCCCCCCGCGCGCTCCGCGATCCGGCCAGGCTCTCCTCCGCGTGGCTCGTGCGCATGCTCCCCCCCCCCCCCCCCCCCCCCGCGTCTGCGCGCGGTGAGTTTCGAACGGTGGTTCTCCGTGTAGACTCCAAGCAACCCAATCGAAATGCCAGTTATGCAAATACGTTAATTTTGTCAATATTATTTATTTAAAGTATATTCTGAACGAAAAGCAATTAATTATTTATTTATTTTTAAAATAAAACTAATTAATTTAAAATAAAAAATAACATTTAATATAAAATAACAATTAACTAACTAAATAATTTTAAAATGAAAATTAATTAAATAGTGAATATAAGTTTTAATTAATTTTTGTTAAATCATTTACATAGTAAAAATTTTATTCATTTTAAATAAATTTTTTAAAGCCGCCGGAAAAGTGACAAAGCCGCCGGAAATTCCGCAGGAAAAGTTCGTGAGAAAAAACCGCCGGAAAGCCGCCGGAAACGTGTCCGCCGGAAAGCCGCCGGAAAATTCCGCCGGAAATCGGTGATTTTCCTGTAGTGGCATTCACTAAATACGCTAAACCATCCAGCGTATTTGATGCTTTTAAAATTATTTAAAAAAACTGCTCTTTTCCTTAAATGTCAGATTAACCGAGCTTGTTTTCAAAATTTTGCCTATTGAGTATCTAGTTGTACCCATACTCGATACCGCTAGGTACTCAATATTTATGCGGACGGTGCGCACTTCGCACCTAATAATTTTTCCTTCAGAGCAGTCTATATTTATTTTTTGAATGTGAATTCTCCCACAATCCCCTAAAAAAATTTTACTTATTTTCTCTTCCTTTCTGGTGCCTCATAAGATTATTCAGGCGCTGAAGCTTAATTTTGGAATAAATTAAATATAACTTAATTTTTTTAATTGTTTTATATGAGTTTAAAACAGAAGAAAAATATAATAATATGCCTCTGTATAAGATTTAAAATATAATACATTGTGATTTTTTTATTGTAATGATTTTTCAATTTTGGGTTTATAATTTATAATGAATTTTGTATAAAATTTGCGAGCATAGAATTTTCATTGAATATTAAAAATATTCTCAAGCATAAATTAATGACATCATTTTATAAAAAATTTATCTTTTATTTTTTGGGAGATTTACATACACATCCTCCTATACTATTATATTTACATATTTAACACCTAAAACTTTAATATTACATACATACCACCCTAGATCATTTTCATATCAAATATGAGTGGTAGAAATGAAAATATGAGTGGTATGAAAGAAATATAAGTGGTATATTTTATATTTATTATAATTTATGATATAATAATTATTAATTAATAAAATTTGAGTTTGACCTGAACTAGGATTATTTGATAGAGGATGTTAGGAAAGGGTAAGTTTGATCCAAACACAGATGATTTGATGGTTGGTGATGCTTTTGTCATTGAGACCAAAGGTTTTGTTGAGAGGGCAATAGTGTCACAAGCTAGAAAAATTATTGCGTCCTCCCATCTGACGTAAAGATACATCCTCCCACCGTCAAAAAACTCGGTTTTTGCTCGGTATTGCTAGGTATTATTTGATAATAACGAGGAATATCATCATGTGAAGACAAATACCGAGTTATACCGAGCAATACAAAAAAATACCGAGTTTTTTCTAGGAAAAAATAGGTATTTTTTTGTATTGCTCGGTATAGCTCGGTATAACTCGGTATTGGACTTCACATGATGATATTTCTCGTTATTGTTTGGTATTGCTCGATATTTCTCGTTTTTTAGCGTGATTTTAGCTCTGGGAGGACGTATCTCTACGTCAGGTGGGAGGACACAATAATTTTTCCACAAGCTAAGCTAACATGATATGATCCGAAATTGCATTAGTTATATCGTGTACGATTATGACAAGATTAACCCCAACATCTGGCTAGATAAGTACTGAAATAAAACTTTCAATTTATATACTACACAGAGCTTCTACATAATATAACATAAAGCGAAAATTACTTAATCTCAACATAATTTTTTATATATTATCCAAAACTTATACAATCTAAAATTTATCTCTATAACAGCGCTTGACCATAGAGAGCATAATAAAAATAAAAGCTAAGCCTGCAAAAATCAAAACTAATCGAAATATACATACAACACAGATCAGAACCTGCTATCCAAATTACTAAGCTTGCTCCTTACTCTTCCCCCGGCCTGAAAACAAAAGCAAAAGCAAGGATGAGCTAACACGGCTCAGTGGGCTATCATAATCTAAAATAAAAATCAATAAATAAAACCAAAAGAATTGAGAATTTTGTGGAAAATCATATACTGAAATTAAATGTAATTAAATAAGTACTAAAATGAATTGAATTATAATCAAACACTTCATAACAAAATCCTACCTCCATATTCCATTGGCTCCGGTATAACAACACTTGAGTAACATAATCTCACCTCGGTCGCCCACTAATTCTGGCATAACAGAATACCATCTCTTTCGTCCACTAATTCCGGCATAACAGAATACCATCTCTTTCGCCCACTGGCGCCAGCATCACATAACAACACTTCTCAACATATTTTTTAATGTATTTCATTAATAAAAGCATAATTGGGCTCAATTCAAATTGTATCAAAAGATTGTAATGGTAGACAACAAAAATACTACTGAGCAAAAAAACATAATTTTCAAGTTAACAAAATTATCAGAGATTATGTAAAACATAATTCTGAAGCTTTAATTGAACTTAAGCATTATTTTTAGATGTCAAAATAAATTTATGCGTAGATAAAAATTAGTTCTTTTTCAAAATTACCAGACAAAAAATTTTCAAAATATACTCAAAATGTTCGTAATAACATATAAAAAATTACGCAATGAAATTTTTACCAAAATAAAGTTACTCTCATTTTTCAGTAACAAAAATACAAATTTTATTGAAAAAATATTAAAAACACAAAATTATTGAAATCTTAAATAAGTAAAATGTAACCTACCTTGAGATGAGCAAATTTCCCAAATGGTCCGATGAACAAAAATCTCTCTCCTTCTCTCTCTTTTTCTCTTGAATTCCCCAAACGTTTATGTTGCACAAAATAGAAAGGGAAAGTGGGATTTAAGCCATTTAATAAATCCATTATGGATTTAAAATTTTTAAATATAATTATAATATATTATTATTATAATAAATTTTCAGTATAAATTTATATAAATTCTTTTAGGTATTCCAAAAATTATAGAAAAATATTCATAAAATAACTTTTTTTTTTTTTAAAAAAAATCTAATGAAATTAGTTTGCAAAACGAACATCTAATGATCCTAAAATCCGTGAGGCTTACAGATGCACTGATGCCATGAAATCAAAGCTGCTAAGAGGAATGTGAGAAATCAAAGACAGAGAAAACAGGGAAATAGAAAACGAAGAAACTGTAGCAACTTAAACATTCTCTATGATCTTCCCTATATGAACAGTGCAAGTACACACACACACACACACACACACACACATATATATATATATATATATATATATATATATATATATATATATATATATATATATATATATATATATATATATATATATATATATATATATATATATATATATATATATATATATATATATATATATATATATATATATATATATATATATATAAAATAACATAAATGTCAGATTGGAACCTTCTTCCGCCTAGACCAAACATGGACGAAGTATGGACTCTGTTGTAGTGGATCATATTTTGAAGGTACGTTGACAGCCAGAGCATGTTAACACAACCATCGCGACATTGAAGTCTCTGTTTTGGGGTAACTATGGGATCAACATGCAACACCTAAGGGCAGTGACGATACTGAGCTCCATCAAATCAGCATTTTATGATAATCTGTCAAATATATAAGAGAATCAAATGACTAGATGTGCATTCAGTTAGAGTTCTTGGAAACGAACTCTTGGAGAAAGGCAAACAGGAGTGAAACGAGACACAGAGAGAATGGAAAGAAGAAGATGTCTTATTAGAAAGTATCAGGTCCTATATATAGGTTACAGTGAAGAGATAAAGCGGGAAATACAAAACTGAATATTTACAATAATGTTTTCCTTAACAGCCCCCCGCAAACTGACCATTTGGTGAACCATTTGGTGAACAAATGGTTAGTTTGGATCAGAGGAAAGTAAAGCGACTGCTAGGAAGGGACTTTGTAAGTATGTCGGCAATTTGATATGTTGTACTTATATGAGCAATGTCAATATTGCCAGTCTTGATGTGATCCCGGATGAAATGGTGATCAATCTCGATATGTTTTGTGCGAGCATGTAGAATAGGATTGTTCGCGAGGGCGATAGCCGAAGTGTTGTCATAGTGAATTATGGTAGGAGTGGACTGCGGAATGAGTAATTCGGCTGCAAGTCTTCGAATCCATAGAACTTCGGCGATGGCGGAAGACGGGGATCTGTACTCAGCTTCAGTAGATGAGCGGGCGATCGTTGTTTGTTTCTTGACTGACCAAGAAACTAGATTAGGACCGAGAAATGTGCAATACCCGGACATTGACTTCCGTTCAATAGGGTCTGTGGCCCAGTCTGCATCGGAGAAGCTTCGCAGTTGCAGAGATCCTCGTGTAATCGGCAACCCAAACTCGGATGTACCCTTGATATAGCGTAGTAGGTGCTTTAAGGCGAGGAAGTCACAATTTCTCGGTTGATGCATGAACTGGCAGATGGAATTGATGGTGAAAGCAATATCTGGCCGAGTGATGGTTAGATATTGTAGTGAACCCGCTAATTTCCGAAACATCTGAGGATTCGAGAACGGTGTTTCGTCTGGTGCCTTGGACGTCTTGGTTAGTGCTGGAGTATTGGACGGCTTACATGCGGAGAAACCTGCATTTGAAAGAATTTCATTTGCGTAGTGGGTTTGATTGAGAAAATATCCGTGAGTGGTGTGAGTCACCTAAATGCCGAGGAAGACTGAAATATTGCCAAGTTGTTTTAGTCGAAAGGTGGACTAAAGGTGCTGTAAAGTTGTCTGAATTTGCAACTTGTTGTTATCGGTGATGAGGATGTCGTCGACATAGATGAGGACGAATACCCGCACATCCGCCTGGCTGTGCATAAGGAGAGAAGGATCCGCTTTGCTGAAGACAAACCCAATCTGTATTAGAGATTGAGTTAATTTGTGATACCAGAGACGAGGTGATTGTTTAAGTCCGTAGATGGACTTATGCAGCTTGCAGACATATTGAGGATGTTGACAGTCTTCAAAACCACGAGGTTGCTTCATATACACTTCATCTTGTAAGTCGCCGTGGAGAAATGCATTAGAGATGTCAAGCTGAGATACCGTCCAATTGTGGTGCAAAGCAATGGTAAGGAGCATGCGAATGGTTACCATTTTCGCAACTGGACTAAAGGTGTCAGTGAAGTTTATCCCGAATTCTTGCGAGCATCCCAGAGCCACAAGACGGGCTTTGTATTGTTCGACGTTGCCATTTGGAAGATATTTAGTTTTAAAAGTCCACTTACTGCCGAGGACCGGCTTATTGATAGGAGCCCGAACCAGCGACCAGGTGCCCAATTTTTGTAACGCTGAGTACTCGGTAGACATTGCAAAACGCCAAGTAGCATGCTTGACTGCTTCATTGTAGGACGTGGGTGTTGGCGGCGATTCTTGAACGGCAGATAGATCGAACACTGGTTTTGGTTTCACAATTCCAGACCGAAGTCTTGTTTGCATCGGGTGACAAGAAGCTGGGATGGTTCGGATTGCTGAGAGTAGGGGAAAAGGACGACGCCGATTGAGGTTGATTCTGGTCTGAAGGAGGCTGAATAGAAGCGTGAGTTGAAATGGATGAATCTGAAGCTGTTGCATAAGACATTCGAGCATTGGTAGTAGTAGAACTGGACGGCACGATCGTGGAGCTGGGAATGAGCAGCAGAGGAGGGCAATGTCTGGTGACGGGAGCAGTAGGTAAATTCTGGGCTAGGCGCTGGTATGGAAACATTGTCTCGTGGAAAACAACATGACGAGAAATGTACATGCGATTATGAGTTTTGTCAAGACATCTGTAACCTTTGTGCTGCGTGGAATAGCCTAAGAACGCACACAAACGGGAGCGGGGAGCTAATTTGTTATCTGCATATGGGCGAGTCCAAGGAAAACACAAACACCCGAATGTGCGGAGGTGTTTGTAGGATGCATTGTGACCGTTAAGACGAAAATAAGGAGTGGTATTGGATATGGCAGAAGACGGCAGCCGGTTAATGAGATACGTGGCTGTAGACACCGCCTCCGCCCAGAATTTTGAGGGAAGATAGGCCGCATGTAGGAGCGTGCGAGTGAGCTCTATGAGATGCCGATGCTTACGTTCAGCGGTGCCGTTTTGCTCAGGCGTGTGAGGACAGCACAGTTGATGGGTAGTGCCCTGTTGTAGGAGAAATGTCCGAAACTCATTGCTGGTATATTCCCCGCCGCCATTCGACCAGAAGTATTGTATATTTGTTTGAAAAACATTTTTGATCATTGTACATAAATTTTGATATTTTGAGAAGACTTCGTTTTTAGAATGCAACAAATAAATCCACGAAAAATGAGTAAAATCATCTATGAAGATAACATAGTAACGAAAATCGTTCATGGATAAAACTGGAGCCGGACCCCAGACGTCCGAATGTACAAGTTGAAATGGCTTTGTACAGACGGACGTACTAAAGGAAAATGGTTGTTTATGACTCTTGGAGACATTACAAGAAATGCATAAAGAAGAAAAAGAACTAGGTTTGATCTCAGGATCAAGGCGAGCTAATCTCTGCAGCGTTCAAGAATTTGGATGTCCAAGCCGTGCGTGCCATAAGGAGCTTGAAGGTTCTTCCGCCGCAAGCACAATGTGCTTAGTTGGGGTAGGAGCTTTGAGACGATACAGTCCATTGCGTTTGCGACTGCGGAGAAGAAGGCAATTGTCCTGTAGATCCTTTACAACAAATTCATTAGCATTAAAAGAGACTGAGACGTTATTGTCTGCAGTCAGTTTCGCAACGGATAAAAGGTTATGAGAAGCAGAGGGCACATGTAAAATATTTGGAAGATAAAGCTTACGATGGGAATCAGGTAGAGGCAAGATTCCTTGACCCGTATTGTGAATCGGAAGAGTACATCCGTTAGTTGTGGAGATAGAATCCATTCCGGTGTATGGAGACGGATGTTGAAGGTTAGCCACGTCCGGTGTTAAATGCGACGAAGCGCCTGAATCAATGATCCACTCATTTGAAGATGAGCTTTGCTGCTGCGCCATGAGAGCACGAGAATTCGAAGGAGGCGCGTATGTAAGATTACATCTATGCCAGCAGTTGAGAGCCGAGTGGCCGGACTTCCCACAGATTTGGCATTGCGGGCGGTTAGTAGTGGTTCTTAAGGTGGTAGAACTATCGGCTGAGCTCTGAGGTTTCAGAACAAAGGATTTTCCTCTGAATTTCTGGTTCTTGGATCGATAACTATTGCCCCGATTTGAGAACAGAGTAATATTCTCTAATTGTTGCAGTTCTTGATTTCTTTGGTTGTGAAGATTTATTTCTTCACTGCAAAGTAGAGAGTATAGGTCGTCTAAGCTGATGGGCTATAGAGACGTGTGGATGGCCATCTTGAATGAGTTATAGGTTGCCGGTAATCCGTTTAGGATGTACAGCACTATGTCTTCGGTATCCACTTTGGATCCGGCGGCTGCTATGCTGTCAACAATTTTCTTGATTTGATCAAGATATTGCTGCATTGTCTAATCCCTCATTTGGATTTGGTGAAGTTCGCTCTTCAGCTGTATCACTCTTGACCGGTTCGTTGGTTGGAGCCGACGTTCAAGAGTTACCCAAACTTCTTGTGCGGTAGTAAGAGTGAGAACATACGGGTGAATAGTTGCAGAGATTGTTGACAGGATTGCGGACGTGAGGTTCCGGTCAATAAGTTTCCATCGATTGTAAGCACTGGTGTCGATTTCCGGTGGGCATATTGAAATACCGGTGAGATGTGTTTCAAAACCATTTGCAGAAAAATGTTGATAAAGCTGTAAACGCCATATTGAATAGTTTTCGGTTGTTAACTGAGTGGAAACCAAATTCTTGATGTTGGAAATCAAGAACTTGAGATGAGGATGAATAACGAGCTCGGCTTCTTGACCGGTGGAGCTCTGAGTAGTCCGGAGAGAAACTGCCGAATCTTCTTCAGCCATGGGGAGGAAGACGAAGGCGAAAGATGTGGAGCGGAGAGCTCTGATACCAAGTTAGAGTTCTTGGAAACGAACTCTTGGAGAAAGGCAAACAGGAGTGAAACGAGACACAGAGAGAATGGAAAGAAGAAGATGTCTTATTAGAAAGTATCAGGTCCTATATATAAGTTACAGTGAAGAGATAAAGCGGGAAATACAAAACTGAATATTTACAATAATGTTTTCCTTAACACATTTAAATATCACAAAAGCTTTAAAAAACTAAGTCAACTCATTTCAAGTTTATTATAATAACCTTGCTATGTTCATGATGCACTCACCCAAATTGGCAACTTCCCCAGCTAAGTTAGCGACTTCCCCAAGACAAGTCGACGACTTTCCCTAGCCGAGACAATGACTTCCCCTACTAAAATCAACGGCTTCCTCCAATCTAATAGATGACTTTTTATAATCAAGTTCATGACTTCAATCAAATTAGTGGCTTCCTCTAGACAAGTCAACAAGTTTCTCAAAACAAGCTAAAAGCTCCTCAAATAAAGATGAAATCATATAACACACTCAAGGCTTAATCAAATTAATGGCTAAGCATATCAATCACTCAAGGCTCAATCAACAATCAAATTAACAACTAAGCATATAACTCACTCAAGGCTTGATTGAAAATCATTTATAATTATGCAACATAACTTCTTATATTCTTTCATATTTAGGCATCCTATGTATAGCCAATTCTTATTGATTTAGATATAACCTAAAGTTATAAAAAGAGGGTCATGATTAGGAATTTTTATTGCCTCAGGTTACCTGACGTAGAGATACATCAGGTAGCCTATAATATATTGCCACGTGCTCTTACTCTTTACCGCGCGGCCCGACGACCCAACCCGGAACGAATATGCTCGGTATTTGCTCGGTTTTGCTCGGTATTTGCTCGGTATTTGCCCGATCAGTTCCGCCCCGAGCGCTTCCTCGAAGAAGACTCAAAAGTCGAGGCCAACGGCAACGACTTCCGCTTCATCCCCTTCGGCGTCGACCGCCACAGCTGCCCTGGCATCATCCTCGCCCTCCCTATTCTCAGAATCACTCTAGGCCGCCTCGTCCAGAACTTTGAGCTCCTGCCGCCGCCGGGTATGGAGAAGCTCGATACTTATGAGAAGGGAGGGCAGTTCAGTCTCCATATACTTAAGCATTACACCATCGTTGCCAAGCCCAGGGAATTCTGATGTTATGGGGATGTTTTGGTTTATGTTAAGTTATGATTGTGTATTGCTTTGCTTTAAATTTTTTAAATGATTGGAGGAAGGAGTTGGTTTGATTTGTTGTTGATGAAAATACCGAGCAAATACCGAGTATTACCTAGCAATACCGAGCAAATAGGAAGCAAATACCGAGTAGTACCTAGCGATACCGAGCAAATACCGAGCAATATGCGAACATAGTAATCCCGGATCGTTCCGGGTTAAGTCGTCGGGCCGCGCGGTAAAAAGCAAGAGCACGTGGCGATATATTATAGGTTACCTGATGTATCTCTACGTCAGGTAACCTGAGGCAATAAAAATTTCATGATTAGAGCTAAAGACACTAATTTCTTTACTATAGCTCATTTAATAAAATCTCAAAATTTCTTATTCTAAAATTCCTTTCACTCTCTTATTTTTTATTCTTTTCTTATTTTATTTGAAAGTAAATTATTAAAATATAATTTATTGATATATTTGAATCCAACACTATAACTCTTCAAAAATATACTGAAATTAATAGATATTACAAGAAATAAGGAAAGAACTTGAAAGCCTTGAAAATTACAGTATTTAAATTGTCGATAATCATGCAGCTCATATTGGTCTGTTGGTTGGGAGTAGGGTATAAGTGAACCAAGCCAGCTCGAGCTCACGAATCGAGCTCGAACTTGAGCTAGTTTAGTAAACGAGCTCGAGTTCGAGCTTAATGAGGCTCGACTCGTGAGCTTAAGAGCCGGTTCGAATAATTATTAATATTTTTAAAATAGTTTTATTTTATTTCTTAAATTTAAATATTTAAAAAATAATAATAAATGTTTAAAATATTTAATAATATAAAAATAAATTAAAAATAATTATTAAAATTAATAATAACTGTTTAAAACATTTAATAAAAATTTAAATATTTAAAAAATCCCGCAAGGCTCATGAGCCGGCTCGAGCTTATTTATAGTGGGACGAGCTTGAGTTCGAGCTCGAGCTCATTATTTGACAGTTGAGCTCGACTCGAACAACCCCTGATTCGAGCTCAACTCAACTTGTTTGCACCCCTAGTTCGGAGCTTTGGCAATCAACCAAAAAGTCTTGAGTTGGAATTTTTTTTTATAAATTCTTTGTAAAAATTTATCTTAATTGGACTAAATATTTGAAGGACCTACCAGCAGTTCGCCACGCGTCCCATTCTTATCTAAAAATCAGCTCAAGTTAAGGTAAGGGATCCGACGGTCTACATATCGACGGACTATCGCTGATGAGGTGAGCCCGTTACGAATCCGCAAATCCAGCCCTTTTCCTTTTTTACTGCTGCTCCATATATGGAGGGCATTTCTTTCGAAAATTCGAAATCCCAACGGTCGTCGCTTCTCAACCGATCTTCATCTCTCTCTCTCGGAGCACTTTCTTGCGAAGTTGAATTTTCTCAGTAAAGATAAACGCAGCAGCCTACTTTTTGTCCTCCTGGCTCATTTCTTTCAAACATTCCTCCCTGCACGGTCTTCTTATCTGAATCAGTTGAAAACCTCTGGCGGCAAGCTTATTTTCTTTGAGCGGCGACGCCTTGCGCTGAGAGGAATCAATCGAATAAGAGAAGCAGGTGAGCGTGTCCAACATTTCTTTCTTTATATTTCCTCAAAAGATGTTGACAATATTGTATATTTTTCATCCTAGTTTCCCTTCAGGTCTGTGAACTTTGATACTTTTGAAGATGGAGTGATGGTGATTGATTTTTCGTGTTGAAGCCTTATCGAATATGGAATGTTCTTCTCTGGGACGAAACAGAGAGAAGAATGCAAAAATGGCGGATTCAAATGGTAATTTTATTTGTTTACTCAAAGAATAGCATGCCTGTGAGTGCGTTTATCTTGCAGAAATATCCTGGGATCTAACATTCTTTTCTTTGCAATTCCCCAAGTGGAATTGTGAAATTAATTCATTGCATAATCTGGTCTTTTCGCGTATGAAGCTCCAGGCTGCAGTAAGCGAGGGTTCTCGGTGACATTTTCAGACCTCACCATGCCCGCCAGCTGTTCGCCAGATGTTCCCTGTGAGAAGATCCAAGAAACTCCCGATTATATCAGGAAAAGGAAGAACATTGAAATCTCACCCGTCGAGCTCTTCGCTGAAGAGCGTGGCTTGAAGAACCGTGTGGGATTAGCTACAGAAAAGCAAGAAAAATCTCCAGAAGAAAATTTGCCTGAAGGAATAAGCAGTTCGGAAGTTTCTCTCAAGTGTCCACAGAGTCCGGAGGCCGAGAGGAGTATTTTGGCCTTAAATGCTGGAGGAGTAGATGGTTCTGTTGCTTACAACGGCAAAACTTTTGAACAGGATAATTTCTACACAGGTGGAGACATAATAAGAACAGATGATGTTCAAGCCTGGGATGACAGAGAGCATGCATTATACCATTCTGCTCGGTTTGGAGACTTCTCTTATGAATTCCCTAACTTGGAAGAGGGGGATTACCTTGTTGATCTTCATCTTGCAGAGATTGTGTTTACAAACGGGCCCCCAGGAATAAGAGTTTTTGATGTTTATATTCAGGAAGAGAAGGTGAGAAAGTTCTGGTAGAATCTTCTATCTTTTGTCTACAGCATTTTGCTCTTCATTTGAAAGTCAGAATTTTTGCAGGCTGTCTCTGGCATTGACATATATGCAAAGGTTGGTCCAAATCATCCTCTGGTACTATCTAATTTAGAAGCTTCAGTCGTCGGACGTGAGGGTTTGTCAATAAAGTTCAAAGGGCTTGTTGGAAAACCTATAGTATGTGGTATTTCAATAAGAAGGGATTTTCCTGCTGGTAAGTTTTCTGTTATCAATTTTATTTGACTAGGCTAATTTTTCTTGGTATCTATAACGTAACATATATCAGTACTAATTTAATTGAAATATGTTGAACTTGATTAGCAGGTGAGAATGTTCAGAAGCGCAGAGGTGACCTCACATTCTTAGATGAAAGAAATGAAGAAATTTTAAACCTGGTTGGTCTAGTTGTATTATTTTGATTTCATTGATACAATAGGAACTTGTTGGACCTCTCTCCATATGGTTAAATTTTTTATTTTCTCAGCCTACTCGTCAAATTCTGCAGGACAACGGTCATGACCATAGGAAATGGAAGCGAAAGTATGATTTGCTCATTAAGGAACAAATAGAAATGAGAAAAACTCTGAAAGCTGCCAAATGCGAGAATGAACTCAAAAGCCAAGAATGCCATGAGGCGTGGGCATCGCTACGGGAACTTCAGATGGAACTTATGCGGAAATCTCTGCATGTTGGATCCTTAGGTATCAAACCTATACTACAATATGCCTCCTAAATGAAATATTATTAACCACTACATTGTTTCTTCTCAGCTTTTGCCGTGGAAGGACAGGTCAAGGATAAAGGCAGATGGTGTCTATGTGTAGGAGATCTATGGGAGAAATTTAAGGTACTCAGATTTTTTTATTTTATAAATCTCCTTCTGTCGCTGCATTTAACTCCATCGTATTCTAATTCTGCATATTTGAGCTTGACAGTTGATGAAGCAAGAACATTCCAAGATAAAAGAAGAAGCGTTAGAATTTAACAATTGTTTTGCAGATATGCTTGGCAGAATGAGCTCTGTTTTACCTTTGAGTACGTGTACATATATTTGCTTCTTCATCTCTATGCTCCAGTTTTTTATAGTTAGGTTTAATTCCTTTATTCTCTTGTAATGATTTAAGTAACTTTATTACTTTTTTACAGTGGATAATCACAGTAATCTTGAAAGAAAATATAATGATCTAAAGTTGCGGTTCATTGAAGAGGCCAAGGAAAGGAAGAACCTGTACAACAAAATGGTTGAACTGAAAGGTTGGTCAAATTTTAGAAACGAGTTCAAGGATTTGTTGAAGAACAGTGCATAATCTTTGAACTTATTCAAAGACCCATTATGCTGCAGGAAACATAAGAGTTTTTTGTCGTTGCCGGCCTCTTAGTTTAGAAGAAATATCTAGGGGAGAAGATATGACTCTAGATTTTGAATCTGCAAAAGATGGTGAGCTTCTTGTCAAAACCAATGGAGCGCCAAAGAAGGTTTTTAAGTTTGATGCAGTCTTTGGTCCTGAAGAAGATCAAGGTATTTGAATAAAAATCTTTCTTTTTTAGATTTTTTTATAGGCAGCATGTGCAACTGTTAACCTGAAATTAGAGTCTTCTTTTGATCAGTAAAGGTTTTTGAAAAAACTTCACATCTTGCAACATCAGTGTTGGATGGATACAATGTATGCATATTTGCTTACGGGCAGACTGGAACTGGCAAAACATTTACCATGGAAGGAACAGGAGGAGCTCGTGGAGTGAACTTTAGGACTCTTGAGGAGCTGTTTCGAGTTGTCAGGGAAAGACAAGGTTTAGTCCGATATGATATAACCGTAAGTGTTCTAGAGGTGTATAATGAACAAATACATGATTTGCTCCTATCAGGATCTCAACCTGGAGTTGCTGCAAAAAGGTACCACCTAGCACATCTAGTTTTTAGTATATAATGCAAGTTAGCGATTTAGGCTTCGTTTGAGATGACTTTCTTACTGCTTCTTAAAGTATTTTTTTAGTACAAAAATTTTAATTTTTATAATAGAAAGTTATTTTAAGAAGCAGTAAGAAAGCCGTCCCAAACGAAACCTTAACCTCTTAATGCATCCTTTCTAAATTGTATTACAAATCTGTAGACTGGAGGTACGAACAGCTTCAGAAGGAGTACATCATGTTCCTGGCCTGGTTGAAGCTCGTGTTAATAACACGATAGAAGCATGGGAGGTTTTGCAGACAGGCAGTAAAGCGAGATCTGTTGGATCCACCAATGCAAATGAACATAGCAGCAGATCACACTGGTCAGTTTTCTACACAAGTTTCATTCACATAATGTTGGAGATTTCTTTTCTAAAATTCTACTCATTCTTTTCATTAGCATCCACTGTGTGTTGGTAAGAGGTGAGAATTTGGTGAATGGTGAGTGCACAAGAAGTAAATTGTGGCTCATTGACCTTGCTGGAAGTGAGAGGATAACAAAAACTGATGCTCAAGGAGAGCGTCTGAAGGAAGCACAAAGCATTAATAAATCCCTCTCCGCATTGGGTGATGTGATATCTGCTCTTGCAACCAAAAGTCCCCATGTTCCCTTCAGGTTGGTAGCTCGGGCCTTTTAAATGCAACTTAACTAGTTGATAAGTATATTCAATATATTCTGAGTTGTGATTCCTATTTGAATATGTAGGAACTCGAAACTGACTCATTTACTACAAGACTCTCTAGGTATTTTTTTTTCTTTTAACTATTTTTTCCTACTCGTATAATACGTTTATCTCGATCTTAAGATTACTTGGAACGAGTAATGTAGGTGGCGATTCGAAGACTTTGATGTTTGTGCAGATTAGTCCAAGTGAAAATGATGTGGGTGAGAGTCTATGTTCCTTGAATTTTGCAAGCAGGGTTAGGGGAATTGAACTTGGCCTAGCCAAGAAGCAATTTGATGGAGGTGAACTTTTCAAAAATAAACAGATGGTATGATACTTCTTTCTGAAGGAAGATAACAATGTCATATTTTGAGTGATTTGAATTATCACAATATAATAGAAAAAAACAATTTAGTAAAAATGCATGGCAATGTTTTTTCTTATTTTAATTCATTTCCAACTTTGTGTCCCAGTTTGAGAAGGCCAAGCAGGAGATCAGGAACAAAGAATTACAGATAAAGAGCATGGAAGAGATGATTTGTTCTGTAGAATCAAAGAATAAGGCAAAAGATCTGCTCAATAGGAATCTTCAGGAGAAAGTACGCACGTTTGACTTAGGCTTCGTTTGGGACAGTTTTTTTGCTGCTTCTTAAAACACAGTTCTAATACAAAATTTTAAATTTTTATATTAAAAAGTTGTTTTAAGAAATAAGAAGAAAGACGTCCCAAACGAAACCTTAATCTTTTTACAATTTTTTTCTTCATTTTAATCTAGCATGCAAAATGTACATTATTGGCATACTCTTCCGCAAGCTATTATGCTTCTTGTTAGTGATCTTTGTTTCTTTTCTAGTAATTGCCGGATTAAAATGACTGTTTTTATATCATGATTTGATTATGAAAAGGAACCGTCAGAGAATTAAAGCCTATATTAAAACAGCATCTAAATAGGAAAATTATGCTAGGTTTTTTATCCTTGATTCTGAAGATGGATGCTATAGAATCAATATGCAGCATACTCTTGTTATCAATAAAAGACAGCTTGTCCTATGATCACTCGTTACTTCTCCTGAATGCATTTAAATTAGCTGAATTATCCTCTCTTTCATGCTAAATTGGTTTATGCATGAAAGAATGAACACGATTGTTGTAATTTCTTACAACGTGGTCCTGAAACAAGTTTACAAGATAGACTGTCAGATATAGGCTTCGTTTGGGACAGCTTTCTTACTACTTAAAGCAACTTTTTAGTATAAAAATTAATTTTTTTCTACTAGAAAACTACTTTAAGAAACGGAGCTATAATCTATCTCAAATCTTCTCAGACTTGGTTTTTCCAAGTATTAGTTCTGTTTTTTATATCTTTGTTAATCTTTATGACGTTGATGATGTTTGGTTTCCCCTAAATATGTTGATATAGATTGCTTTTGCTTGAAATTCTTGATCGCCCATTCATGGTTCCTAAATTTCAATAGGCAGAATTTTTTTTGACATTTTACTTCAAATTATGAGCAGATAAAGGAGTTGGAATCACAACTTTTGATTGAAAGGAAACTGGCAAGGCAGCATGTTGACTCCAAAATAGCGGAGAATCATCAGCAACAGCAAAAACTGTTTGAACTAAATACTCCTTTATGTTCTGACTCTCCTCAATCAGCAAGTAGGCCTCTTATGGAAAGGAATCAAAGTAGTCCTACAGATCAAAGAGGCAACCTTAAACCAATCGCAGAGAACAGCAACTACCCCTCTTCAGTTTCTGTCACCCTCAAATTTCTCAATCCGATTAGAGATAAGGAGAACAAGCCTGAGCTGGCTGAAGACATAATTCCAAGAAAAGCCAACAGGCTTTCTCTGGAGAATGCAATACGTCGTATTTCGATGACTCCAACTAACCGCCGCGATTCTCTGATTCCGCCTCCAGTGGCGAAAGCAGCAGCATTGGCATATTTACTACCACAATTTCCTTTACCTATAATGGATGCAGCTAAGGATAATCTTTCTGAAGGAAGAAGCTGTAGTCAAGGAGGAAAAAGAAGTAATAAGAAAATTAGTATACAGAGAAGAAGCCTTCAAAAGAAGCTCATCATCAGGTCACCATTACCACAGTCAAGTAGCAGAGGACATGCTACTGGAGAGAAACTGAGAGTTTCTATTGGCAACAGAGGCTGGAGGACAAGGAGAGTGCCAGGAAGTGATGCTCAAAAGACTGATAAAATACCACAGCTGAAGCGCCAACAGAAGGAAAAGGAAAGAGGTTGGAATCTTGGAACAAGTAGGAATGCATTTTGATTGCATTTTGATTTTGTTCTACGGTTGGATCATACTTGAACTCAACTTAATTAGGCTTTATTTATTTTTTTTCCTTTAAAATCAGATACATAGGTAGAAAATGTATTTTCTTTCATGCTCTTGTTTTTCTGTTTCTGAAAACAAATCCATGTTTCCTGCACTTGGGAAACATCTTAATATCTGTTTTCACTTCTTGCTTTCTTTGGAGACAACTAATCTTTGTAAAGCAACAAACATTAAGGCTTCATTTGGGACAACTTTCTTTCTGCTTCTTAAAACAATTTCTTAGTAAAAAATAACTCTGCTTTAAGAAGTAATAAAAAAGCTGTTCCAAACGAAGCTTAAGTGGCTATAATTTTGGTTAATTAAAATAACTCTCAACACCTAAGAAAATGTATCTACATAGTCTAAACCTTCTTATTTGATGCATTCTTTGATATACTAAACATGTTTTATACGTAAATTGCATCGCCATCATCACACTTTATTTGTAAGATCTCTTGATTCTAATAATCTTTGATTCATGTGGAAGATCAACTAAACCCTAAACTTGATTTCTAGTCATAAAGCTCATCTCATCACCCTTCACATTTGTCCATTTTTTATAAGCTAAGAAGAAATGACTTCTTCATAAGAAGCCTTCAAAGTTTAAAGGAGCACGCCTAAGTGCTTTACATCCTTCTAATATTGCATTTGTAGGTCTACATGTGCCATTATCTTTTGAATTGAAAGCAACTATGATGTGATGCATTGGAAGAGTTACACAAGATCTTTAAAGAAAATCAAATTTAGCTCCACGAATTATATAATTATGCATCAAAGTTAAGTCAATAAAAAAAATTCTCGATGTTTAATTTGCTAGGAAAGAAAATACGACGATAGTGCTAAGTCTTTTAAGCAATTGCAAAAGAAAACATAAAACAAAAGCTAGTAAATGAAATTCCACGGTTAATACCAAGTTGTTCACACTTTGATACCTTTATCACTCTCTTCCTACGGAGACTAGGTTGAGCGGCGGAAGATGGTCCAAACTAGCATGGAGGTTGCCACTAAGATGGAAGCGCCAAGGAACGTTGTCGTGGAAGAAGATCTCGGAGGCGGAGGAGGCACGGTAGATCGACCTTCGATAAGCCAAGTGTAGCCGGAGAAGTGTTCGTCGATGGAGTCTATGAGCGTCGGCAAGATGCGACCCAAATAGTCTTCGACGGTATCGTCGAAGTCAAATCCGACGTCGAAGAACTGTGATCGGAGGATGTCGACTCTTCCGTTGCGGTCGTATTCAAACCCGTAGTTCCACTCGGGTTCGTCCATGCATCCTTGAATTGGAGCCGGATGGTCGCCACAAGAGAGATCTTCCAAACGGATGGGTGGAGTGGCGGCTTGGCTAGGAGAAAGGGGGAACCGGCGGTAGAGCAAGGAGGGGAGGGGGCGGCCTGGATGAGAAAACTGAAGTTTTCTTTTAGTTTTAGTGAAATTAGGAGGGAGGGATTTAGGGGTTTGAAATTCCAATTAATGTAATTATTGCATTAATTGAAAATTTCAATTATGGAGGGATTATGGGGGAGAAAACTGAAGTTATTTTCAGTTTTAGGAGGATTGGAGGGAAAGTTTTAATGCTAATTTGAATTTCAAATAGGTTTTAGGAGGAATAATGGAGCATTAATGGGTTTTCCCATAGGGGGGCCGGCGGCATGGGCTAGAGGGAGAGAAAATTGGGGAGAAGGGATGGAGGTTTCCAAATAGGATTTAATGACTAGGAAAATCTGAAAATTTAATCCACTCTCATGAAATTTTGTTTTGGATTAATTTTCAAAACTTTCCAAAATTGGAAATTCCCAATTTGGCAAGTAGTGAAATTTGAAAATTTCAAATTTCCATGAGGAATTGGGTGGGGAAGAAAATTGGGGAGGAGGTGGAGGGGGAAGGATGGCCGGCGGCAAGGTGATTGGCCGGCGGGCCTAGGGTGGCCGGCGGGGCTAGGTTGGCCGACGGGTGGGAGGGGAAAAACCCAAGGGTTAGGCGGCCAACAAGGGATGATGTGAGGATTTTAGGGTGGGGAAAAGAAAGTAAATAACAAAAGAAAGAAAACAAGAACAAGGTTTGAGAACTCACTAAGAGATCTCAAGTTTTGAAGAACTCACACAGAGATCCTCATGCACTCACAAAGAGAACACAAATGTAGATTTTCATTCAAATATCCAATAATCTCTCATACAAGATACAATGGCCATATAAATAGGCCCCAAAGAAAATAAAGTGCAAAAGTCTAAAATGCCCCTTGGGGCTACAAAAGCAACTATTACCCTCAGGGGTAAAATGGGAAACTACGAAAATAAAAGCATAAAATGAAAACTGAAGATACAAGTGAAATCAAAAATAAAGGCTAGCAATCACGGCCGTCGATCTCCGTGGTCGTCTCTGATAGGCGCGCCGAAATCTCCTATCAATGACCTCATCAAACTACGGTGCTTGTTTTTAATCAAAAGTGTACTCCTTTATTTGAGAAATAATTAATCATAGGAGCTTGCACCAATAAAAAAAAACTTTGAATCAAAAATTAAGTGCACTCATTCTGCAAAACCTTCAGGGCATCAAATTAATATTTACATTGGCTGAATCTTCGGCCATGGATGAAATTATCACGAGCTAATGCTTTTTGCATTTAGGGTTATGCTTTGTTAATGAAGTAGGTTACTATTTTTCATATAATAATCACATTTTCATTTGATTGTTGCTTTTTTCACTATCTTTTAAAAAATTATGTTGCAAAAACCATTTTTACACTAATAAATAATAATAGATAATTAGTTTTTTGTGCAATAATTTCATAATTTCACAACAAACTTTATAGAACTTTGTAGCCGTTTCAAATGTACCTTATATTGTTAGGCTTAAATGGCTTAAGGGTTAATACCATCTATTTCGGTTTGATAGGAGCTTTTCAAGTTGCAGCTCATAAAGAGATATGTTAAAGCAAAATATACTACGACGAAATTCATAACTTAAATCTTATGATGCACCAGCCCAATGATACATCAAATATCATCCGGAATCCAATCAAAATGCATCACGTCACTCGATACATCTCAGTAATGCTCGGTATCGCGACTTAATACCGTTGACATAACATATTCTGATTGATCTTCAAATGACGTTCTGCATCTGATCTTCACACAAATTAATTTCTCCCAAATGAGGGGCAAACCTACCAATTTTATTTTGCTCGTCGACCAACTCTTCGAGTACAGTTCGTGCTGCTGTGTTAAATTAAACTAAATCCTTTGCTTAGGCCTTAGAAGTGAATCTGAATCATTTCCATGCCTTACTCCTACAACCAACCTCCAAATTAGCTTCTACAAGGATAGAAAAGTTGTATATGTGAGTTAATTTAGGTTTGTTATGACTTATGAGCAAATAAAATTATTAGTTAAATAAAATTAAAAATCTTCAAAATTGCTTCAAAAATTTATGATTGAATTCCGCCTATATTAATTTTGTGCTACCAACACTCAACATTTCAGACTATTATGAAATCAAATAATTTACTATAACCTCAAACGTTGTGCAACTATGCACAGAGAGAAAATTTACTAACAAACGAGGTCTCATAAGCTCGTTGAATGATCAAAGAAAGCAAGATAATAGGGACTTCAGGATGGTATAAATCTTCCTGATTCTTGACCTTACTATTTTTGAAACGCTAGTATTTGATTTCGTTCAACAATTCCACCTTTTTTTTTTCTAGATCTACTGGCGTGTCAGACTACAGAGTACTCTGCAACCGGTGAGGACACCGGACAATTGGGAGACCAACTAGAATACGCCACGTCACAAGAAAGTGACGTGACGCGTTCTAGTTGATCTCCGGACACAGTCTGAGATCCACACAATATTTTTTCCTAAACATAAGATCTGAACTGACTGATTCACTGGTCACTACAGTTAGAGCACAATGCTCATAGTTCTACATGTAAAATTGATAATGTCAATAACAAATAAGCTTACACTTGCATAAACTAAGATGCCAAACCTAATTTCCCGTCCAGTGCAGTCTTCTATGAAAGCAACTAACAAAATTTTCCACACAATCCGAGATGTGCAGAGTAGTCCACCAATAGTCTTCCCATTTGAAGGATAGTCCAGCAGGTGAATTTTCATGGTCCTGAAAGCAGCATAAAGGATCACTTAATTAGATTATAGAAATTAAACACTCAAAAAAATTGCAGATAGCAGTTTTTATTTAGTACAAGCGGTGATATATTCTGTCATTCAGATAATGCAATCTAATCCATGACATGTCATGTACATATAATTGTTTTTCTAGGAACATTAGACTATTCAGTATAAAGATTTGAATAGTTTTGTTGTAACTCCATAAGAACAAAGAGTGAAATAAGTCTTCATTCGAGACGGATTTCTTACTACTTAAAACAACTTTTTAATAAAAAAAAATAATTTTTTAACTAAAAAGCTGTTTTAAGAAGCAGTAAAAAAACCGTCCCAAACGAAACCTAAATTACATTTGAAAAACACTTGTCACATGCAAGGCTAAGTTGATAGCACCAATGAGCACACTTAATGCATGCAAATTCAAAAGGCCAAGGTAAAATTTGTGGTACCCCACCCCTCCCCTATAAACCATCTTATATTCCATTATGAATTCAAAAGGTCTATAAGAATCATCATCATTTTGCACCCACTTGGAATATGATATGTGAATCATAATTCTCCAATTGTTCTTATTAAGTGTTGCATGAGGTATTAAGCACATTGACAGCAAATATTTTTGCATAAATTTTATGCATGCTACCTATCCCTCTTCCATCCTGATCATTATATAACTAATTTCGTCCATTCATCTCATGGACTCATTTTCTACCTATCATTATATATGACCAAACCACCTAATATATTCTCCAATTCCTTCACTTTAATAGCGCTCTCAATTTCCATCAAATATAATTATTTTGCAATCTATTCTTCCTATTTTTGACACATATGCATCTTGCCATTCGCATTTTAGTCATATTCAACATGATTATCAGTGATTTTCTAACTAATCAACACTTGGATCCATACAACATAGCCCACCCAAGTATAGCTTTATAAGATTCGCCTCTAAGATCTATAATATTCTCTAATCATATAATACTCTCTAATCATATAATACTCCCAAGGAAATTTCCCATTTTAACTAACCAATCATAACTATAGATTAGAAGTTATATCTTTACCTATTTCCCCACTCTTCCATAAAATAGATCCAATACACTCAAGCCTATCATCCATTGGAATCACTTTATCTTCTTAAATATCAATTGATATTTGTTAATAATAGCCC
The DNA here is from genome assembly GCA_016618105.1 of Dendrobium huoshanense. Taxonomy (NCBI): domain Eukaryota; kingdom Viridiplantae; phylum Streptophyta; class Magnoliopsida; order Asparagales; family Orchidaceae; genus Dendrobium; species Dendrobium huoshanense. Next base: position 26,926,860 of record CM028349.1, on the reverse strand, counting down.
AACTAAAATTGCATATCATGTTCCTACTATTTATTCTACTAATACAATATCTCACCATCACTAAATAGGTCTATGACATCTAGAAAAAACATACACCAAGCTATCTCATTTTGAATATCCTTCATAAATTTAATGTTTGTTTTTGATGTATCCTACTATAATTGAGATCTCATTGGTCATTCCACAATTACTTCAACCACTAGTACATACTCCACTATGATGCACCGACACTTCTCCTCAAAGAGGCGTGCAGTGTCCGACACTGTGTCCGACACGACACTCCTCCGACATGTGTCGGACACACCGAAAACGTGTCCGATTAAAAAAATATTAAAAACAAATTGGACACGCATGTCCGACACGCGTATCTTAAATATTTTATAATTTTTTTAAAATATAATTTCTTATATTTGGCGATATTTAAACTAAATTTCTTATTTCATATCCACAACACCAAATCAACGTCTGCATTTAATACCCATTCATCGAATATTCTCATTTTCATTTCTCTTTGGCAATGAAGGTATTTTCATGTCAGTGAGTGATTATTTGCTTATGTTTTTGTGGTTGTACTAGATATTTTATACTAAATATTTTATATTATAAGCTAGACAAATTATCATGCCATTCATTTATTATTGTTTGTCATTTTTAATATGATATTACATTAATATATATACACTATATAAAAAAATGTATTGTCGTGTCCGCGTCGTACCCGTGTCTTATATTTTCAAAAAAAGCTGTGTCCCGTGTCCGTGTCGTGTCGTGTCCGTGTCCGTGTCCGTGCATCATAGATACTCCATCACACATATCTTTAATAACTTGACCTTTTATACACCCTTTTTTCTTAATATGCATCTAATTAGTTCTCATGGTGCTCAATCATAAGGCCTCTTAAGATCCATACAAATCGCATGAAGATTCAAGTTATGTTTTTTTTATGTAGGAAATAAAAACAAATTCTTTAAATGCTAATGGAATGTTTAAACTTATGGCAGATCAACTATATCGAAGTTTATTTCCCTTATAAGATGATAACAAATGGTATTTTAGTTAAAACCAACAAGATATGAGACTACAACCAGTCAAATAACTTAGCATTGACATTTGAAATTAACTTCAAAATTGCTTAAATCAGACTAGAACTAGTGATGGATTTTGTGTTAAAAGCAATCATTTACTTCCATGAAAAGATAAAAAGTAACATATTAGAAAGTGGAATTTAAAACATATCTCCTGATATACATCTTATTTGAATTAAACTCGAACAAAAATAAGTCCAATTATAATTTTTAATGAGGCAAGCAAGCAATAGCAGGTCACATTGTCGATTCAAATTCCAATGCGATGTAAGAAAATGTCGAGAAAAAAACACGAGAACTCACATCCAGCAAGACAAGTCAACCTTGACTTTGTGTTAGACTCCGCCAAAGGTTTTGTCTTCTCTTTTGAGGTCATTCTTAAATCCCAGAGTCGTATAACACCATCTGAAGATGCAGAAGCCAAGCAATTGGATGCTTCAAAAGTTTCATCGTAGCTTCTTCTCTTCAACATAACGAGGCCTTTGACACGTGTGGAATGAGCATCATCAATGGAATATGCGACTTTTCCACTTGTTGTATCCCAAGCAACAACATTTTTATCTTCTCCACCGGTAAATAAGAGTCCACTCTAGTACAATGAAGTAGCAATGAAATCAAAAGAAAACTTCCTAAGAAAGTGAACATTGAAGTGAATAAGATCATATTTTGAGTTAATCTGCACTAAACTAGAGAAAATATATCACCAAAAAAGTATATTTATAAAGCAACTGAACAAGCCTGCTGAGTACACAAATTTATCAACTCTCTTAAATAATTAAAGCGTAACTCTGCAATAAAGGAATAATGTATACTGCACACATCATTGATCAGCCTCTCCCTAGACTCCATAATAGCAAGATCCTCAGAATATATAGCACGACTTTTTATTCCACCATTAAGCCTAAACATCTAAAAACTTGTAAATTTAACAGATATAAACAACTATCAATTCAAAGGTAAAGAAATTTACGAATTCACTACCTCGCCAGTTGCAATGCAGAGGACACGCTTCTGACCAACCGTTTCCCATATAATCTTCGCATCCTCGGCATTGTGCGCGGTAATTCTCTCCTCCGCCACCATAAAGAACATGTCCTCTGACCCATATTTCACGATTGACGCCTCCCGATCCAGACGACAGGAGAAGCTACGCCGCCCCCTCACCAGATTAACCATCGCCAGGCACGAATCCCGCCCGACAGTAAGGGCGAGCCGGCCGGACGGGTGCACTGCGAGGTCGCTGACGCCGCGGCGGTGCACGGGGACGGTTTTGAGGTGGACGAAGGGATCGGCGTCAAAGATACAGAGATTGCCGTCATCGGCGGCGCTGATGAGGTTGCGCGGAAGAGATTGAGCGAGCGAGGTAGTATAGAAAGCGAGGGCGGTCACAGCACCAGAGTGATCAATAAGGGAACTAATCTCAGAGGAGGTTGCGAGGTCGTAGATCTTGATAGTGTCGTCGGCGCCACCAGATGCGGCTATAGGACCGGCGGCGGCGACGGACTTGATAGGGGCAGTGTGGGAAGGGTAGGAGAAGAGGGGTTTTAGGATTAGGGCTTCATCGGAGGAAGAAGAGCTTAGGGTTTTAAGGGAGAAGCCCCAAATAAACTTCTCGTAGGAGCCAGCCACCAGCGTCATCGCTCCAGAAAGCCAAGGGTTTGTGGTTGATAGTTTTATAGGTAAATCGGTGGAAAACAAATTGGCAAAAAGGTTTTATCACCAATACTAAAATCAAAAGTATTTTAAATGCAATATAAGATAAATATAATATATTTAAATTTTATGGGATTAATTTATTATCTTTGATATAAATTCATTAAAAAAATAATATATAAATAAAAAATTAAAAAAAATTAAACTAGCAGGGGGACAGAGACTCTGTAATGTGATTGAAGACGTAAAAGTTAAAACTAGCCTTGATAGAGGTAATTGCAATTGGAGGCAAGCTGTGATGAAGAGGAGACTGACGAATATGTGATGCAAGAGGAAGTGTGGTTTCAGTGTCATGCTATAGATCTCGTTGTTTCCTAAGGTGGCGCTTAGAGACAAACACAAATTTTCTATAAATTTATATTTGGTCTAATGCGGTAATATGCTTAATAGCTTTTATAAATTTTTAAGAAACTACTTAATATAGCACTCATTAGAAAAAATATATTTATCCTTGTATGCATAATTAGAACATTCAACCAAGAAATAAGAAAATACAAAGCCTAACTTCATCATAACCTAGGATGGCTAAAGATGTGTCTTTTATGACATTTGATATGTGATAAATCATGTGAATGATCATCTGAGTAAAGTTTATTGCATTATTTTTAAGTTCATGTGAGATTATATCATTAATAATCATTGGTGATTTCTCTTTTAAGTCAATACTAACTAAATGAAATGATCATGCACTTTGACTTTTTATTTGTTTCAAGATTTAACCATCCACCTTGGGTGGACCATGCTTACCTAGGGTTCCATGGGCCTTAATGATGTGATGACTTCACCCTCACACTAAAGCATCACATCCTAACTCCAAGGAGATGGATGAAGTGTTTTTTATGATTTTGGTTCACTTAGTATGCATAGGAGTTCTCAAATTTTATAATTTAATCGCTAGTTAAGGACCTGAGGATGAGTATAATTAACTCTAGGGTAGGCCATGTCTCCTTAAGGGCTTAGGAACCTTAATAAAATGTACCCCCGCCCTTAAGTGGTAATAAAATTAAGATGAACATAAAACTATCTATTAATATATTGAAACTAGCTAGGCAATCAACTAATAACTATAGGATTTACTTTGGTCATTAGGGGTAGCCCAAGTCTATGATTCTAGAATGTAATGAGAATCCCTCTACCACTTGGGCTTTATTAGAAGAATCTATAGTGGTTTAGTAAATCACATAAGGTATATTAGGGAGGATTAAAACTAAGTATAGGGAGGCTACTAGACAACTTGATGATAGGTAAGGGAATATAAGACAAGCTACTAGTCACTAGTGATACCTCCAAATTTAATGTTTAGCTCAACTTGCTCTGACCCGATTTGAAAGAGGTAAATACTTGAATTTCTATATTTTGAATTCTTGTGCATGTGACTGGTATGTGTTTGGAAGTGTTTTATGTGTACGAAAAATATATGCATATATTCTGAAGTGAGTTCAAGGGGTTTGAATGCATATTGTTGAAATATAAAAAATTTTCCCCTATAGTGCCTAGGAGTTGGGTGTTCTAGCACATTTGCATTGTAATAGTAGCATCTTAATGTTGTGCTCTCTAATTTTCAAATTTTGAACTAGTGCCATGGCACCAAACAGTGGCGCCTAGGCATTGGGCCATTTTCTACACTTAAATTTTAAAATTCACTATTCCATTCATTTTATCGTTTTGGCAGCTAAGGAAGGGAGAGAGGAGAATTTTGGAGTTAAAAGGAAGGTATTTAAGCCGCTTTGGATAGTTTTTAACTGTCTGTGAAGTTCTGAAAGTTGTCTGAATTTAGATATTTTATACTATGTCTATCTCAGTTTTCAAAAACACGAAGTTTTTTCTAGATCTTTTAATTAAATTTATATTTTTGTTACTAAAAAATGAGAATAATTTTGCATTAGTTAAACTTTCACCGCGTAACTTTTTATATGTTATAAAGATTGAGATTCTGAATATTTTGAATATTTTCTATAAATTTTATACCAAGTACTTTAAAAATTGCCCCTTTTTAATTAACTAGAAATAATCTTGAGTCATAAAAAATATGTTGTGCTATGATTAGAGTCTTAAAATATTATTATACACAATCTCTAATAATTTGATTATATTTTAGAAATGTAAATTTATGCTCAAGTATTGTGTTATACTACCTATCGTTATAGCAAATTGAAAATTTTTGCATTGAGCTTCTTTATGCAATAATACACTGAAAAGAACTATGTGTTATATTGATTAAATTGAGTTTGGTATGAACAATATCTACTGGGAGATATAAGGGGCCATAATCCTTTAAAATTTTGTTTGAGATCGAAAATTTGAATAAGAAAATATGTAAAATTCTGTCTGTTTGGAGTCATAACGAACCAGAATCTTAGATTTTGTCCGAAAGAGTGAGAATTATATTGTGAGACATAAGAGGCCCGAATCTTGAATTTTGTCTAAAAGAGGAGGAAATATGTTACATTTTGTTCTATGTAATAGAGTGCATATGAAATTCAATTTATTTAACTACTCATTATTATTAGTTAAATCATTGGATAATTGCAATCATTTTATTAATCTACTCTGCAAAGTGAATTATTATATTGTATTTAATAATCTTAAAACATGTTTAATAAAATAAAGGTTTAGAAATTTAGATTGGTATTTATGGTTTGTTGAGTGTTTTAGCTCATTGTAATTTTGCATTCTATTTTTAGGACCTCAAAAAGTGAAGGAGCCGGTTGAGTAACTATTCAAGATATGATATGAGTCTGTATATGCATTATTCTTTGATTTTGTACAGTCATGATCAGCTTTGATTATGTTTTGTTCTATTCTCTATTATGTAGTCACTATAGTGTAACTACTATATACATATTTTGATGATGAAATAAAATAGATTTTGTGGATTAGTTTGTTTTTAGTGTATTATACATTGTTATTAGCCCTGTAGTTCATTACTTGTTTTAACATTTATATAGAAAGAAAATCTATAAATAAATAAATTAAAAAAAAAAAAAAAAACTTTATCTTAAAATTTGCTTGTCACAAACTAACACGATAAGACCTCTAACATTAACAGGTCTTATCAGGTTGGATTGAGGCATCACCTAAACTCAACTAAGGTAAAACAAAGTCAAGTAGTAATCCACCAAGAATTTATCAAACTAGCTTTAGGTTATACTAGAGGTATTTATTAGCTTAGTTATGTAATAACTCAAATATTTGAAAGAAATTTATACAGACATTTAATTGAGAATTAAAATTTCTACATACCAATTGGGGGCTTCCGTAGTCTTCACCCTTGTCTATAAATTACCTTCTAACTCCATTTTGATGGTTTGGAATCAAAAGAAGATGATTTGAGCTAAAATTATAAGATCTAGTCTGAGAGTTTTTCCAAGTGTTCATCATAAGATTCTTCTTTGTTATAAGTGAAGTTCTTTCACTCAATCTCTTATTATTTATAGTTTAGATTGTTCTCTTATTATAGACATAGAAATCAAGTTTGTAATAGAGAGTTTAATTTCTATTACTAAGTGATAGCCATTTAGTCTCCTTTAAAGTGTTGAAAACACTTCGGTTTGGTTTCTATTGTTACCTTAGGTTTAATATAAGCATCATATTATTTGTGTGAACAATTTTAGCTTTTGTGTATACTTATTAGATTATCTTAGCTTAAGCAAATTATTTGGTTCTTCTTATTAGGTTTGCTAGTTTAAGTGCTCAATCAAAATTATGATTTTGAAAATTGGACTGAACCGGCATGTTCAACTAGTTCAAACGTGAACCGGTTATAATTTTCTATGGTCGGCTTGGCCCGCCTTAATATGCAGAATCGTATCAAACTGGCGTAAACCGATTTAAACTACCGGTTCAACTGGTCAACCTTAAAGTGATCATTTAATTAAATATTAATTAATAAATTAATTTAAATATAATATATTTATTTCTCAATAAGTTTAAATTTATGTAATAATTATATACCATCTAAGCACAACAGAACATGCCCACATAGTGACATACCAACTCTTAACAAATGAAAAAAAAAAACTATATAAACAAAACAAAATAAAACTCACAAGTGATGTGAGACTAAATAACTTAGTTAAAATTTTCAACTTCAAAACACATATATTAGATAACTTTAATTAAATTTTTAATTATTTTTTAAATATTGAGAATAATATTTATTTTATTGATTAATAACATTTAATTATTTATCAATTTTATTTTTAAATTTTAAATATATACAACAACAATAACAACAACAACATCAAGCCTTTGTCCCACTATGTGGGATTGACTACATGAATCTTTTTTCGTCATTGTTTTCGGTTAAAAGTAAATTTTAAATATATATAATTAAAAATTAATTTTTATCTATTATTAGTTATAAATAATCTAATATGAATGATTTACATATGTAAAATTATAGTGTTAATTTAACATATAATTTTTTATTGTAAAATTTTATAAATTAACAATAATTTATATTAAATTTAAGATAAATTAGTAATAATTTATGTTAAATTTATATTTTAGCCACAAATTTATACCATTAGATATTTATTCTATCAGTATTATATCATTTATTTTTATTTAAATGATTATAATAATTATTACATCATCTGATTCAACCACGATCGAACCATTGAACTTTGAACCTCTAATTGTTCTTATCCGACATCCCTTGTGACTTCCCCAACCTTTGATCAAAACCCTAATCATTTAGCCTTCACCATAGTTTGATAAGATTGATCTCTTAAATTTTTGTAATTAATTTATGCCATTAGGCTTATAATACTATCACTCACATGACTTTGTTCAACACCATTGCACGTTTCTATAGCTACATTGTAGTATTGATTAAATTATTTACAAGCTTGTGTGATCATATTGATGTGTATCACTTCATTTATATTAATATTGATCACTCATCTTATAGCAATGCACAATTGTACAATTAATATATTATATTATTTTACACATGCACTCATATAAATTTGTGTTGTGCATCTAACTTTATTTTATTTTTAAATTACTTATTTGCAAGTCTTTAATTATAAGGGTTTTACATTGAGAAGAATTTTAAGAAAATAAAACAAAAAACACAATAAAATTACCTTTTGATACACTACTTAAAGCTGACCTAGCCTAGTATTTCCTCCTCATCACAATGTTGAATATGTTTGTAACAACTTTTTGACTTCTTTGATTTTCAAACAACCGCAATTTCATTTGATTATTCTTTTCTTGCTACTTCATCACTATTTCTTAGAAATTTTATGATGAAATACTGTTTTATGCAATTATAATAACGAAGTTTTTTTCTCCATAACAACTTTCACGATTAAGGCTTCATTTGAGACGACTTTCTTATTGCTTCTTAAAGCAACTTTTCAGTACAAAAATTTTATTTTTTGTACTAAAAATCTATTTTAAGAAGCAGTAAAAAAATCATCTCAAGCGAAGCCTAAATTTATAAAATATTACAACCATCCCAAACAGTCCCTTGATTTAGTCATAAAGTGATCATTTGAGATTCAAAGAGATGCACCAATTCATTCATATAAGCAATGTCAAAAAAAAAAAAAAGTTTAGTAATGCAAACAATTTATAATCTAACCCCATAAATAAACAGGCCCAGTAATGCATATAACCAGAAAAAGTTAACTCCTACGAGACAAATTAAAAGGAGAAACCAAGAAACGGGCCGTCTAGCACTCATTCAGCACCAAGGCTTACTTTTCTCTTAACAACAGGTAAAATGCGTATGTCTTCACAATTTCCTGATGTTGAACACTTGCTATGGCTATTTAATTATGACGCATGCACTGAAATAGATCAGTTAGATAAAAGATGAATAAGAACACATTCAAATGAACATTTCTTAGGTGTATTATAACTGTCCTTTTGATAAGAGATCTGTAATAAAATAAAGGACTGCAATTTGTGTTATTTGATGATAGAGATAAAGGACTGCAGTGTCTCTCATACCATATCTGTAAAACCTCTTAAGTAAAAGAAAGCTAAATTCTTAAACATCGAGGCGCCTTTTGTGGGCTCCGAAAAATTCCAATTTTGGGTATGTGTGATCCCGGGGGAATTTTCAGAAGGCAGATTGGGTTTGTAGATAAGACACTACCCAGAGATTTCGCCCTCATTTGGTGAGGACTTTTTGATCTGAGTTCTGGTTTCCTATAGGCGCAAGCCCCTATAGTTAATTACCCCTCCTGATAACAAGAGAGAACTTTCGATTAAGGCTAGTCATTAAGGATATCAGATAGGTTATGAACCTATCGTATAATAGCAATAATTTTAGGGTTTAAATTTTGATCTTATGATTTTGAATTTCGAAATTTAGAGTTTTAACACCATTAACTTAAAACTGATGGTGGGGGAATGAAGACAAGCCCGATCAAGATCCCATGGTTCCGTCGTCCCGGGCCGTCATGATCCCTGGTCTACTTAATCAGAGGAGGTAGTCGACCCAACCTGACAGAAGGCATCTTGTCGGCAACCATGGGTTGCTTCGTCCAAGAATACCTTATAGACCTGGGTTGGTATTTGTCTAAGGGGATATATCTAAATCCACCTTAGCTAACAGAGGACTTTATGCCTATTGGATATACCCTATGATCCATCGCTCAAGGGTTTGACGCCTTTAGGGAACATACGGGCTTTGGCCGTGATCGTAATATAATGGTGCCATTTTGCAGCAAAACCACCCGATCAGAGGGCACATGCCACGTCCCTATTGGCAAGAGACTATTTGAGGATGAATCAAAGTGATACACCCAATACACATTCGCTCTTTGTGAGCTGAGGTTAATTTCAGATTTATCACCCCCGACAAATAGTTGCGGAAGGTTGATGATTTTTAGTTTTGAGTTTTTAGATGATTGATTTTATTTCAAGAAATTTAGACTTTTATTGGATTTGAGATTTGACATTTGAGATTTGAAATTTGACCCCTCCGGTTGAGATTTTCGATCAACACGGCCATCATCGGGGTGACATTGAGGCCACTTTTATTTTTGTAAGAATTTGGTATGAATGGTATTTAAAAAAAAATATTTGTGAATGAACCCCTCCGGTTGATATCTTCGTTCAACACGGCCATCATCGGGGTGGTTTGAAAGTCGCTTGTATTTTCATAGGATTTTGGGAGGCATTTTATTATTCAAATCGTGTCGACTCCAGTCCTTTTGAGGAGGAGGATGAAATTTGAATATTAGACCCGCTCAACATTCTCGAATCATCGTATTTGGGACTTAGATGTGACGATTGGAGCACATGTGAGTTGTAGCATTTGACCCTGCGAAGCATTCTCGACGATTTGAGTTTGTAACTTTAATAGTTCTGTCGGAGCACATGCAGGGATTGATTTTAGTTTAAGGGATCATATTTAATGCATAAGGGGCATTCTAAAATATTTAAATATGATCCATTTGATCAAATGATTTTATTTAGGAAATGCCCAAAATTTCATTTAAGGGCCTACGAACGCCTTCTGTCCGCTTGCACACATGTTGCGGATCCGGTGGCGTTATAGCTTTCTAGATTTCAGTTATTACATTTAGTTTGTTTTAAATCTTCTAAGTGTCATTTAGCATATATTGAGAAAATATTTTCTCAATAGGCATTAAGAGATCGTGTTAATATTCGTAGGAGAATTATCTCGCTTGCTACAAGTTCTCCTATTCTTTCCCGTAGGAGATCATGTTTTTGCTTGTAGGCTAGTTATTATGGGTACTACGAATTCCCTATTCATGCTAATAGGTGAATTGTAGTATTTCATGTCTTTTGTTGCAACAACAACTAGTAGATATGAGCATTAACTTGTAGGAGTTAACAATGTTGACTTGAGGGCATCTTTGCAACCGTCGTATATCACACAATATATGTTTACTTGTGTTTGTTTGATATTTTGTGTATATATTGCACTAGGTTTATACATATTTGTAGATATCACTAGTGTTATCGTCGATCGGAGATTTGCATTTCAAAGTATTTCCTCAATTATTATTTAAGAACATATCATGTTCAATGTTGAAAGAGATCTATCAATATCCAAAGAACTCTCATACTATGGCTTTATAGTCAAATTATTCTCCCAAAAGAAGCTTTTGTTGTTTTTTCAAGTTTGTATTCACTTAGATTTGAATTTATTAGAAATCAACTGAATCAAGTTCACATGTCCCAAATTGATCTTTGAATTCGATCAAGTCTATTGTTCTACTCATTCGAATTCAGGTGTAAGTCTCGTTCGAGTTTGAGTTTGAGTTCAAATTCAACATTACTTGATCAAATTTGAATTAAAATTGATTTTAAATTTGAATTATATTCAGTTTAATTTTCAATTTTGTAGTCCAGTCCTTTAATGTTCACTAAAAATTTCGGCAGCCTCCCGGCGTCTCCTCCCCACCGAGGGAGAAATCGGGACGGCACTGCCGTAGTTCTTCCCGCCCGGATCAAAGATCGACGACGCGAAGTCTTCAATTTTAAACCATCCTACCAGGATCAAAGATCGACTGCGTAGGGTCTTCAATTTTTAAACCATCCCACCAGGATCAAAGATCGACTGCGTGAGGTCTTCAATTTTGGAACCATCCGTCCAGATCTAAGATCGATGGAGCGGGTCTTCAACACCTGTTTAAAAATCAATTTATTTCTCTCCATCTCTATCTCTCTCTCTCTCTCTCTCTCTCTCTCTCTCTCTCTCTCTCTCTCTCTCTCTCTCTCTCTCTCTCTCTCTCTTTTTAATTATAAATATAATATTATATTATTATATATAACAATAATAATAATAAATTATTATTATCATTACATAATATTATATAATATTATATAACCTGTAATATATATATATATATATATATATATATATATATATATATATATATATATATATATATATATATATATATATATATATATATATATATATATATATATATATATATATATATATATATATGGGGAGAAGGATCGGGTGAAAGCAAAGCCAGGAGTCAGGCTAGGGCAGAGGCAGATCATGCACGGGCTCGGTGGGGCTCGGAAGCTGGTCGGCGACGGAGGCGGGTTCGGCGTCGACAGGCGGAGGTGAGTTTGTCGTCGGCAGGCGACGGCGTGAGGACGGGATCGACGGGAGTTAGGCTCGGGTGAGTCGGTGGGGTTCGGGTTGGTCGGCGTCGGCTCAGCGTGAAGGAAGTCCGGCGGTGGACGTCGGCTCCGGCGAATGGGAAAAAGGTAAGCCTCAAATTCTTTCTTTCTCTCTCTGTGCGTGAGTGTGTGCGTAAGAGAGCGAATGAGCGGGAGCGTTATTTTTTAAGTCGTGAGTATGTCGGTGGTTCAATCGTCGTGAAGTGGGACCGACAGAGGCGGTTGTGTCGTTTGGGGCTTAAGTCGGTCGGGAGCGGTTTGTCCGCCTGGAGCCATTCGCGTGCGATGGTTACAGTCAACAAATGCCCCCCAACAAATATGATATGCGCTCTATAGCAGATCATATTTGTTGTAAACTGGTTGACTCTATAGATCTCTAAAATTAAATTTTAGATGTCATATAGAGGGTCTTTTAGAAATTCATGATTTATCTTTATGATTTGTCATGAATTAACATTTCTTCTGCCCTTGCTTTGTGCTTTTATGGGCTTGATGAAGAATCCATATTGGTGATCTAAATCCTTTAGAATGATATTAGGTCGGCGGCAAATAGTCATCTGTCCAAAGCTTTTTGCATGACGGACTTTGATGATGACAATATTCCTTTAGTTCAGTCTATAGCTTTATAAGAACTGCGGGATAACTTCTTCGGTCCTAAGCTTTGTGCTTTGACGGATATGTTGAAGAAAAGAAGCTCCTTCGATCTTAGCTTTGTGCTTGACAGATTTATTGAAGGATAATGCTTCTAAATTTGAAAGGAGTTTTTTCATTGTGGCTTGGTGCCTTTGAGTTGATTGAGAGATTTTTTTTTTCTGAATTTTATCTCAATCCATTTGTTAGTTGAGAAAATTTTTTGAATCTGAACTGCTTTGATTTGCTAAATTGGACAAATATTAAACTTGATAGTATTTGTCATCGGGCTAACAAAACAGACGCTTTCCTACTACGGCCTCTTATAACGGCTTGTTGAGTAGGTAAAGCTATCAGTGGCTCGGCCACATATAGGCTTGTTGAGACTGATATTATATCTGTCTGAGCACTGGACTTGTACTATGACAGTTTATACTTGTCGAATTTGATTTGTTGAAGTTGCAGATCAAAATTTCTTCTCAATCTGAACTTCGAGATTTTTGGCTAAATTTTTGTGATGATCGTATATTTGCTTGCTTGAAGGCACCAGCTTCTGCCCCATATATATGTTGTGATAGCTTCATGAATGATTTTAAATATTTATTTGGGGTTCGATGATAACCCAAATAAATATTTAAAATGCCCCCTGCCTTGAAGGAAAATTTCATCCGTCACCAGATTTTTGGCATTTTTAAACTTAAAAATGCCCCCTGTCTTGTGGGAGAATTTCTAAGACATCTTAGAATTATTATCTCCTTTTACAAGGGAATGATCTTCAACTTACTTTTTTAAGAATAATACTTCTTTAAGTATCTCCCATTGATCGGGGGCATAGGTCGTCGACCTTCTAAATCAATAAGTTGATATGCTCCACCTTGGTACACCTTCTCGATGACAAAAGGACCTTCCCAATTTGGTTCAAATTTTCCACCAATCCTTCGGTGTGGGATAATTGGTCTTCTCAGCACCAGGACCAATTCTCCTTCTTGAAATGCTCGATGGCGTACCATACGGTCAAAAGATTTCACCATCCTTGCTCGATAAATCTCTAAATTTTGTTGAGCCTGGAGTCGGACTTCATCCAACGCATCAAGCTCTTCCATTCGTAGGCGAGCATTTTGTTCTTCTGTGAGATCATACTGAACAGCCACCCCAGAAATCTGTGGGCTCCGAAAAATTCCAATTTTGGGATGTGTGATCCCAGGGGAATTTTCAGAAGGCAGATTGGGTTTGTAGATAAGACACTAACCAGAGATTTCGCCCTCATTTGGTGAGGACTTTTTGATCTGAGTTCTGGTTTCCTATAGGCGCAAGCCCCTATAGTTAATTACCCCTCCTGATAACAAGAGAGAACTTTCGATTAAGGCTAGTCATTAAGGATATCAGATAGGTTATGAACCTATCGTATAATAGCAATAATTTTAGGGTTTAAATTTTGATCTTATGATTTTGAATTTCGAAATTTAGAGTTTTAACACCATTAACTTAAAACTAATGGTGGGGGAATGAAGACAAGCCCGATCAAGATCCCATGGTTCCGTCGTCCCGGGCCGTCATGATCCCTGGTCTACTTAGTCAGAGGAGGTAGTCGACCCAACCTGACAGAAGGCATCTTGTCGGCAGCCATGGGTTGCTTCGTCCAAGAATACCTTGTAGACCTGGGTTGGTATTTGTCTATGGGGATATATCTAAATCCACCTTAGCTAACAGAGGGCTTTATGCCTATTGGATATACCCTATGATCCATCGCTCAAGGATTTGACGCCTTTAGGGAACATACGGGCTTTGGCCGTGATCGTAATATAATGGTGCCATTTTGCGGCAAAACCACCCGATCAAAGGGCACATGCCACGTCCCTATTGGCAAGAGACTATTTGAGGATGAATCAAAATGATACACCCAATACATATTCGCTCTTTGTGAGCTGAGGTTAATTTCAGATTTATCACCCCCGACAAATGGTTGCGGAAGGTGGATGATTTTTAGTTTTGAGTTTTTAGATGATTGATTTTATTTCAAGAAATTTAGACTTTTATTGGATTTGAGATTTGACATTTGAGATTTGAAATTTGACCCCTCCGGTTGAGATTTTCGATCAACACGGCCATCATCGGGGTGACATTGAGGCCACTTTTATTTTTGTAAGAAATTTGGTAGGAATGGTATTTAAAAAAAAATATTTGTGAATGAACCCCTCCGGTTGATATCTTCGTTCAACACGGCCATCATCCTGATGGTTTGAAAGTCGCTTGTATTTTCATAGGATTTTGAGAGGCATTTTATTATTCAAATCGTGTCGACTCCAGTCCTTTTGAGGAGGAGGATGAAATTTGAATATTAGACCCGCGCAACATTCTCGAATCATCGGATTTGGGACTTAGATGTGACGATTGGAGCACATGTGGGTTGTAGCATTTGACCCTGCGAAGCATTCTCGACGATTTGAGTTTGTAACTTTAATAGTTCTGTCGGAGCACATGCAGGGATTGATTTTAGTTTAAGGGATCATATTTAATGCATAAGGGGCATTCTAAAATATTTAAATATGATCCATTTGATCAAATGATTTTATTTAGGAAATGCCCAAAATTTCATTTAAGGGCCTACGAACGCCTTCTGTCCGCTTGCACACATGTTGCGGATCCGGTGGCGTTATAGCTTTCTAGATTTCAGTTATTACATTTAGTTTGTTTTAACTCTTCTAAGTGTCATTTAGCATATATTGAGAAAATATTTTCTCAATAGGCATTAAGAGATCGTGCTAATATTCGTAGGAGAATTATCTCGCTTGCTACAAGTTCTCCTATTCTTTCCCGTAGGAGATCATGTTTTTGCTTGTAGGCTAGTTATTATGGGTACTACGAATTCCCTATTCATGCTAATAGGTGAATTGTAGTATTTCATGTCTTTTGTTGCAACAACAACTAGTAGATATGAGCATTAACTTGTAGGAGTTAACAATGTTGACTTGAGGGCATCTTTGCAACCGTCGTATATCACACAATATATGTTTACTTGTGTTTGTTTGATATTTTGTGTATATATTGCACTAGGTTTATACATATTTGTAGATATCACTAGTGTTATCGTCGATCGGAGATTTGCATTTCAAAGTATTTCCTCAATTGTTATTTAAGGACATATCATGTTCAATGTTGAAAGAGATCTATCAATATCCAAAGAACTCTCATACTATGGCTTTATAGTCAAATTATTCTCCCAAAAGAAGCTTTTGTTGTTTTTTCAAGTTTGTATTCACTTAGATTTGAATTTATTAGAAATCAACTGAATCAAGTTCACATGTCCCAAATTGATCTTTAAATTCGATCAAGTCTATTGTTCTACTCATTCGAATTCAGGTGTAAGTCTCGTTCGAGTTTGAGTTTGAGTTCAAATTCAACATTACTTGATCAAATTTGAATTAAAATTGATTTTAAATTTGAATTATATTCAGTTTAATTTTCAATTTTGTAGTCCAGTCCTTTAATGTTCACTAAAAATTTCGGCAGCCTCCCGGTGTCTCCTCCCCACCGAGGGAGAAATCGGGACGGCACTGCCGTAGTTCTTCCCGCCCGGATCAAAGATCGACGGCGCGAGGTCTTCAATTTTAAACCATCCTACCAGGATCAAAGATCGACTGCGTAGGGTCTTCAATTTTTAAACCATCCCACCAGGATCAAAGATCGACTGCGTGAGGTCTTCAATTTTGGAACCATCCGTCCAGATCTAAGATCGATGGAGCTGGTCTTCAACACCTGTTTAAAAATCAATTTATTTCTCTCCATCTCTATCTCTCTCTCTCTCTTTTTTAAATTATAAATATAATATTATATTATTATATATAACAATAATAATAATAAATTATTATTATCATTACATAATATTATATAATATTATATAACCTGTAATATATATATATATAAAGTATCATTATATAAATTATATATTATAATATATATAATATACTTTATAAGATACAATATATATATATATTAATATATAGAGAGATGGGGAGAAGGATCGGGTGACATCAAAGCCAGGAGTCGGGCTAGGGCAGAGGCAGATCACGCACGGGCTCGGTGGGGCTCGGAAGCTGGTCGGCGACGGAGGCGGGTTCGGCGTCGGCAGGCGGAGGTGAGTTTGTCGTCGGCAGGCGACGGCGTGAGGACGGGATCGACGGGAGTTAGGCTCGGGTGAGTCGGTGGGGTTCGGGTTGGTCGGCGTCGGCTCAGCGTGAAGGAAGTCCGGCGGTGGACGTCGGCTCCGGCGAATGGGAAAAAGGTAAGCCTCAAATTCTTTCTTTCTCTCTCTGTGCGTGAGTGTGTGCGTAAGAGAGCGAATGAGTGGGAGCGTTGTTTTTTAAGTCGTGAGTATGTCGGTGGTTCAATCGTCGTGAGGTGGGACCGACAGAGGCGGTTGTGTCGTTTGGGGCTTAAGTCGGTCGGGAGCGGTTTGTCCGCCTGGAGCCATTCGCGTGCGATGGTTACAGTCAACACCTTTTGATGTAATTGTTGAAATTTCCGTAAGAAACACTGCAGTTAAGCGTGTTCATCCCAGAGCAATTATGAGATGAGTGATATACTGAGAAGTTACACCAACAAGATAAAACTGTGAAGCTCTTAGGCCAAAGCAGACAATATCTCGATAGTTAAGAAATTTGGACAGTTACAATATCGTTAGAGCATCATCTCCCAAACCTGGTAGCAAGCTTATAGTGAGGAGAAGCTTATGCTCATCCTTGGTAACTTACAGAAATAGCTATGCATCTACCAAATGAATAGCTGTTTCCTACCAGTCATAGAAGGTCATCTTCTACGATGAATTTTGGCAAAGCATTCATAAAACAACCATTTAGAACTGTGGAAAGGAAGAAAATGCATTATGAAGCCTATCTTAACCTGATGGTTAGGAAATTTATAAAGAGGTCTTAAATTCTAGTTCTTACATAAATATGGTGTATAAATTAATGATTAAAATTTACTCACAATCCAAAAAATAAATAAACATTTGCTGTCATTTTATGAAGCCATGGAAATGTAGGATTAAGCAATCAAAATAGCCTATTTCAACAATGTGAAAATTATGAGAATTGCATTGATGTCAATAGTTGCATTTGCTCACCATCTCTCGTGGCTTCCAAAGCTTTAAATTATATTTTCTTTATCTTTGAACCACAGAAACCATACCAGAATATAAGATTAGAGTAGATTATGCTCTAGCATTTGACTGGAGTAATGCAGATTAGCAAAATTTATAAATTAATATTAGAGTAGACCATGAAGGAAACTATTGCAACGTGAAGAGCCATAATAGTTGAAATTCCACTTTCCCTCTAATCAATGTAGTCAAAAGTCGTCTTTTTACCTGCAAGCAATTGAAATTATTTTTGAATAAATGAGGCAATACATAATAAGATAAAAGTTTGAGAGTAAAAAAATTGTGTTCAATATCATATTGATAAGAAATACTTGAGTTGGAAAGTAACCCTAAGGGAAATACTTGAGTTTGCAAGCAAACCTAACAGTAATTGGAGAGAAACAGCAAGAAAACTGCTAATTTCACAGAGAAATCAGCATAGAATGCAGAATTTTCAGGAAATTGAAGAGAAAAATACAAGCAAACTTCTTATATTCAATTCACGAACAAGAAAAACAATAAACAAAACAAATTTCTTCAATCGAGAGGAAGAAACAGCTCTTCAAATTTCTAGCCAAGCCTAGAGTTCAAAGGAACAAACCCTAGATCTCAAATTTGATTTCAAACTCAAGATGAAATCCTAATTCTAGCATTAGCAACTAATTAAAGCCAAAGGAGAAATACATAATCCCTAAATAGCCCCTCATTCAAATATTTCCCTCCAAAGCAATTATTAATCAAGGTGTGGGCCCCATAGCAGTATCCGGCCCCTTCCCTCTCCCTTCCTTGGGCCAGCTGTAGAATAAAACCAATCCACTAGGGAACGGTTCAGCAGGGACAGCTGGCCCCTCTTGGGCCGGCCTAACAGATATCCAATCACTTATTTTGAATTTTCAAAATTACTGATGTGCGTCATATAAGGTGTCCATGAATTGTTCAAATATTTTGTGTTAGATAAGAAGACCAAAGGCTTTATTTAGTAGGAGACTAGGAACCATCGCTTGGCTAGTAAGTACGATATGTCTGGCGAGCGAATGCAGGTTAGCTGATATGTATTTGCCAATGCGAGTATACAACCCGCACCTCAACTAATTTCAGGACCAAATTTTCCAAATGCCTCAATTACTAATGAAAAACTATTATACTTAACTGTATTAAAAGGAATAGCAGTATCATAAACTCATCAACAAAATACTTGGAATATTCTTTCCCATCTCATATCTATCAGCATTCATCTCTTTCGCATTTTACTCTTTTCATTGTTTCATCATTTTAACAAAATTTGAGTTAAAAAAAAACAATAGTTCTTAGTCCTCAATTTTTTAAAACCATAAAAGTCGTTAAATTTTAACTAGACGTATTAAATTTTGTTGTATGGTATCTTTTTTATGGTCCAACACATAATATATCATCATCCAACATCATATCACATTTCATTAATTTGATTTTTTTACGCTTTCTTCTTATTTGTAAACTCTTGAATTTCATCTTCACATGTTGAGGTAGTTAACACTAGCTTTAGCATTTTTAAAATTCCCAATTAAATGTTATTTATGAAGAGTAATTCCTAGGGCTGCAAATGAACTAAGCATTCGACGAGCTGCTCGTGGCTCGGCTCAATAAGAGCTAGTTCATATTCGTTTCATAAGGTAAATAAATAAGTTTGAACACTCTTGATAAATACTCAATAGCTAAATAAACAAGCTTGAATGATTTGTCATTCGGTTCATTTATGTTCACGAACACTGTCGTTTAAGCTCGTGAACAAACTCGCTAAGAAGCTCGATTAGAGCTCGACTAAAAAGCTCGATTAGAGCTCAATTAAAATTTTAAAAATAAATACTATTAATAATTTATTTTTACTAATTTAATATTTTTAACTTTAATCGTTTTGATTAGACATATTTTAAACTTTCATTTTTACTGATCTAGCTAATTAGAAGTATTTTATTAAATACTTTTATTTCATTTATTTTATATCTATATATTATTTTTTAAATTCCCGCCAGACCCGCCCACCTCTCTCTAAATGTTTCGCATTTTTTCATTCTCCCGCCTACATCTCTCTCTCTCCTCTATGGCATCAACAGACCCAAAATAAAAACTGTGGGGATTTAGTCTCACACCGCACGGAGAAAAGTGATTTTTACCTATATAAAATTAAATGCATCTAAAGGCCATTTGCTGAAAAGCGAGCAGCTGGCGGGCTGGGCGGGTTCTCTGGGCTGCAGGCTGGACGGGTTTAATAAAAGAATTTATTTGTGAATTATGGTCGGCTCGGCTCATTTAACGAGCTGCTCGATAAGCTTGAAATTAAATGAGCTCAAATATAAACACGAGTCGAGCTCCAACATGGGAATTTTAAACAAGCTCGAGCTCGAACAGCTATCCAAGAAGCTTCGAGCCGAGCTTGAGCACGATTTTGACAAACGAGCTTGAACTCGAACATGCTAAAGCTCGATTCGTTTGCAGCCCTAGTAATTCCTCGTTTTGTCATTTTACAACCAAAAAATGTCATGCAATTATTATCAGTTTCTTTTATCAATACTGTATGTTTCTACGCTGGATCTTTCTTTGCTATTTTGACCTAAACTTAACATTCTTTTAGGCGCCTAACAGTGAAGTGGTTTTTGGTTCAGCTTCTTTATCTAATCATTTTATTCATCCATAAGCAATGATAATCATTATTGGGATACAACCCCCAAGTCTAACACAGATGTTTTTATTATAAATATATAAGTTTAAATGTTTGTTATATTTGTAGTGACAGGAACCGATTAAATGTATATTCATGATATCATTATTTACAGGATTTGGATGTTTGTTTGATAACAGGATTTAAATTCGGGAAGCCATTAAATTAAGTTTAAAGTTTAGATGCTTGCTATAGTTTGTAAGTGTTAAAAATAAATGCCTAATATTCATATTCTCATCAATCTCCTTAACAGGATTTGAATTCCTGCCAATGGTGCAGTGGCGGAGCAAGAAAATATTTCTAGGGGGGGCCTAAAATTTTTTTATTATATTATTATTTTTCTTCAATTTTTTACATTCAGACATAGGACCAATATAATCAATATTAAAAATAATAAAACTTTGTTAGTGAATTAGTTTATTTTTTTTCCGTCACAAAATGACTTCAATCATCAAATCACTCGATTTATGCTAGAACAAGTTAAATATATTAACTAAATACGTGATATTAAATATATTAACTAAATACGTGATATTAAAAATCTCATTTTAAAAAAAAATCATAAAATCTCTTTAAGATCGAATCAATATAGGATTAAGCTAATATCAATCAAGAAAAAAAATATAAATGAATAGGAAATTAAATTGGGAGTGATTTGAATGGATGACCGATGTTAAATTTCTTGATCGTGGACTGTTTATTGGGCATTGAAATGTCTTAGTGATATCATAATTTGGCGATCTTGGGCTCGTTGGATTCGTCTTGTCTAGCCGCTCGATTCGACTATAAGCATGTTATGTTTGGAAACCATTTGATAATCCAAGTTATGGTTTGAACCTTCCAAATATGCTTCGGGTCTTTGATTTGGAGTCATTTGGGTTCGGATTGAGTTGAATTTGGTGTCGTTAGGTTTGTGTTTTTGAGACGTTCAGTTCGACTATAAGTTTACTGAAATCGGAGTTCATATGGTCTCCAAATTAATTTTTGAAGTTACCAACTTAATTTTGTATTGAGATTAAAAAAAAAATTCAATTTTTTTAGGGGGGTGGCCCCCCCCCCCCCCCCCCCCCCCCCCTCCCTCCGCCCATGCAATGGTGTCATATGAAACTTAAAATTTAAATTTAAAATTAGAAAATCGAGCTCCATATTTGAGCCAAGCACGAGCTTCTTAAACGAGCTCTAGCGGTCAAGCCAAGCTCAAGCTCAAAACATTTTAAACTAGGCAAGCTCGAGTTCAATAAATGAGCTCAAGCTCGAGCTCAATGACAGCTAAACGAGCTCAACTCGATTATATACATACTCGACTCAAACCACTCGTTTACGCCCCTAACATTATATATAAACATATAATATAAATTAATAATAATTTATATTAAATTTATAAATTTACATGTAAATTAAATTTATATTAAATGTGAATAAAATTTTAAAATTGAACGTGTTTAAATTTCAAATTATAGAAACTATTGTTTAAGTATGTTTTTTTTTAGTCAAAATTTTATATTTTCACATGATTATTATAGCATTATTATTTCATTTAGATAATATTTAAATAATTTTAATATTTATTACATCATCGGTTTCAACCCCAGTCAAAACATTGAACCTTCAACATCTCTTTTTTCTGATTTAATGTTCGGTCTGATTTTCAAAACTATAGCTAATAGCGAAACAGTTCTTTCCTCTCATAATTATGTAAAAATATATTTTGATAAAACTATATATATCTTAGTGCCTTTTATTTACCTTGATCGATTTATCATATAAATCTTGGTGCATTTTATTAGTTTGATTTATGTTCAACCTATTTGTTCCTCATAGATGCTTCTATATAAAAAATTATATTTTTTCCTAACACCGTGGAGTCAAGACGTACACGTTTTAGATATATTGGGTCTATTGTTCGGACTGATGGTGAAATAGGTGAGGATATTATTAGTAGAATTCAAGTTGGATGGATGAAGTGGAGGAATGCATCAGGCTTGTTGTGTGATAGAAAAGTACCACTCAAATTTAAGGAAAAATTCTAGAAGATGGTGGTTAGACCTACAATGCTTTATGGCGCAGAATGTTAGCCATTAAAATAGAGGCATAATATTAAGTTAAGTGTTGCAGAGGCTCTACTTTTGGAGATAGGACAAGAAATGAGCATATACGTGAAAAGGTTGGAGTAGCTCCAGTGGCAGATAAGATTTAAAAGTCTCCTTAGATGGTTTGGTCACATAAAACAGTGGCCTTCTGATGACCCAATTAGGAGAGTAGATGTATTAGATTTAACCTATGTTAAGAAAGATAGAGGTATACTTAAAAAGACTTGGTTAGAAAATATTAGAAGTGACATCTTTTTATTAGATATAAATGAGAATTTTGACTCTTAACCGGACACAATGGAGAAAAAGGATTCATGTAGCCAACCTAAGGTAGTGGGATAGAGGTTTGATGTTGTTGTTGTTGTACCGTGGAGTCAAGATGTACCATCTTTCAGACTCAGATGTGACAGGTCAGTCTCTACTCAAACGTTTTATTCCATACAAGCAAGAAAAAGACATCATGTAATTCATATGAATCCCCAAACAGAAACCAAGTTTCAAAGATAAGAAGGCAGACCTTCGCTAGGTGTGGTAGCACTTCTGTTATAAGAAGTTCCTGGTCCCCTTCCACCTCTGCCATGTCCCCTACCACCATCATCATGACCCCCACCGCGACCAGCTGACCTTCCTCCCCGGCCTCTTCCCCTACTAAATGAACCATCACCGGAACCACTCTTAGGTGCTGGTTCTTGAACAGTCAAGGTATAGTCCCCAAGTTTAGTACCACTGAGCTCAAGTGCCTTGGAAACACTGGCTTGGTCATTGAACAACAAGTATGCAAACCTGAAACCAAAAAAAATTATGGCACTTATTCTTCACGAAACTGATTCAATTTCATGGGGTTCTTAGTTCACCTTGCAGCCAGCCTTTACACATTAAAGTATGTAGTAAATTGACAAGCATATAAATAGAAATTTAATAAAGAAGAGTAACTAACATTGTAACAGAAAAACATGCAAGAAATTTGAAACAATATCTCTTAATACAACATTGCAAAACATCTAACCCTTTAGAACGACCGGTCATATTGTCCTGCGGAATAGAAACGCGTAAAATCTTGCCATACGATCCAAAATGTTCCATCAAGGAGCTTCGAATCTGCCATTGATGCAAGTGTAAGAGGATTACTATGAAATTAACCTTCCTACAATCTTACTCCATGAAATTAACTTTCCTACAATCTTAATGAAGAGAGCACACACCTGATCTTCTTTAAGTGATTTGGCAAAGCCTTTAACAAAAACCGAGTGACTTGGATCTTGACCTAGATCTTGCGCGCCTATTCTGTTAGAACCATTTTCCTTCCTATAATTTGCAGCAAAATCAATATAAATTTTGTATTGCTCCATTAACCTATAGAAAGTCTTAAAAGGATTCTAAGCATGCTTTTTAGTGGTCATGGGCACAATAACATGAACATTTCCTCCAGATATTTCAGCTAGCTATAACTCTCTCAAACAGCAACACATTCCTGCATATAGGATGCAGGCAGGACAGCCATTGGAAATAAGATACTACAAAGAGTCGAAGAAGAAAAATACCCATCTTGGGGGTTATTGGAACCCCTTTTACGAGCCAAATCAATGATCACAGGGCGACCAAGAAGTATGTAGCCATTCATCCTAAGTGCCTAAATTAATGAGAAACAAATCATGACCATGCAGTATATAACAATGTTGTTAAGCTAACATATACAAGTATATAACAAACCAGAATTTATCAAGAAAATATATATGCGTCACAATTACAAACTGCACCAACAAGGTACACTTCAAGAATGAGATTAACAATAGAAAATGGCAGTTTGTTACCGCTTGAGCACCTGCTTCAGTGGCAAACTCTACATGCCCAAAACCCCTGAAGCTACCATCTTCTGTAGCAGCAAGCCGGATCTCCATCACTTCCCCAGACATTTTGAAGAAGTCCAACCTACATTAATATATTTTTTTTAATCATGAGAAGCATAAACTGCTTGAAAGGAAAGGAGGGTAACAAGAATAGATTGGCGAGTGGGGAAACGATAGATTTGCAATTTTTTTTTTTTTTTTTTTTTTTATATTTGTTGGTGCCTGAGTGCACGCACAAGTGTGGGTGGGTGGATGCATTGGATTGCATGGGCCGGTCACGGTGGTGCTGGTGGGCAAGGGAAGTCAAGATAGAGTGCAGAAAAGAGAGGGACAAATATAGAGGAATGGGAATGAACAAAGGGGAAAGCATTAAGGATGAAGAGAGAGTAACTAGGCCAAGAACCATACAGATCATCTTTTGTAACTTCAGATGGCAAATTTCCAACAAACAGTCTCTTTGTGCCACATTCCTCATTTCGCTTGGCAGGAGTTTCAGGCTACATTTAATGTAACACGTATAAGCATATCGCATCCATAATTGAGGGCAAAATTGAAGACAAAGCAAGACTGAGGTACCTCTTTTTCAGATATTTTAGAAGCATCTTTGATTTTAGCATTATCGGGCAAAGAGTCCATCCTTTTGTTACCTGTCTCCTGAAAAGTTAAGTATTGAAATCAAGCTCCACGAAATTAAAATAAAAAAGTTAATTTCAGCTTATTGCACAAGCCCCGGCACATGGAACTTCGGTAAGGCATGGTTAATAGCTTATTCAGCAAAATATAAAATGAGATAAATGGATATTGATGCAAAAGTGTTTAATTTATTATTGACAAAAGGATCAAAATAATCTCTTGACTCTTTATGAAAGATCAGAATGGTCTCCAACTATATTAAAAGACTATTTTGATCCTTCAATTCTTTAAAGAGGAATTAAACAAATCCCACCATAAGATTATTTTGGTTCTTTTTAAAGATTTGAGAAACCAAATGATCATTTAATATAGTTAGGAATCATTTTGGTCCTTCATAAAAAATTAAGAGACCATTTTGATCATTTTCCTATTTATTATTTATTGTGATTACATAGTCATATCAAGTTAAAAACACATGTAGCAAGAAAAATAACACTTAAATGCGCTTCTATCATATGATATGATGATATGATCTAAATGCATGTTTATAGACTAGAAGTAGTTAGAAGATCAAAATAATGTTTCAAATAAGTGCTAGAGGTTATAAGGATTTGTTTAAATTAGCTCAATTTCAAAGTCTAAAGAGGGGCATTTATAATATCCTGAATCAGGCTATAAACCCTATACTAAGCCACATGAGCAACAAAAGCTGGACAACCAACTCTATGCCATCTTGATGCAAATCCTAACCCGAGCCTTCGTGGTGATGAATGGTTGCTGTTTTTGTGGGCTTAGATCATTAATGTGATCAAATTGGTGGATGGGGGCTCTCCTATGATGCCTAGGTGAGTAAGGATAAGTTTGGAGGAGTTTAATCTTGGGTGGAAATAGGTTTAGGAAGGTGTTAGTGGAAGCCAACCCAATTCTAGCAACTAGCCAAGATCTTAGAGCCCTTGGTTCTACCCACTACAACTTCCTCTCAATAAAAATCAAATAGAAGAGAAAATGTATTGAGTTAGGATCCAGAGAATTAGATGAATTTTTGTGGAGTTTTGATATTTTTCCCTGAATTCTTCCCAAGGCTAACCTGAGAATTTCCCTCACTAGCTACAGGCTGAATTTGACTTTCGGCTTCAAGATCTTTGGATTTTTGTGAATAACAGCCCTAATAAATATATGAAAATCAAAAGTTTGTGATGTCTTATATGGATATGGAGCTTTTGGTATTTTCAAAGGAGTTTAAGTTATGCAAATGAAAGCAAATTATAGCTAGGTTAGTTTTGATCTAGTTTGATCGATTCGCACAAAAGGCTTAAATGAATAAGTTTGATTGCTAGGAAAATCAGGTTTATATTTTTCTTAAGTGGGAGATGGTGGTATAAACACAATACAAAAGAAAAATGTAGAAATTAAAACATAAATAAAACTCAACTACTCATCAAAGTAGTAGTCCTAGTGAGGATCACTAAACTCTTTCTAGTTTGGCCACCATCGAGTTCAACCAAAGGATTTTTCCTACAATTTCAATCATACAACATCAATAGCTTCTTCATTCCACTGATTACAAGTATTTAATACAATATAACATAAGAGGACAATTTTAAAATTAAAGAGAGATGGCGAGGGGGGGGGGGGGGGGGGGCGCAGCCACTAAGGGTAACCACCTTGTAATCACCACCATTCCTCCCACCTTTGCATACTTGGCCACTAATCCCACACATAGGCCTGCTACTCCGCTCCAAATTAGACATTTAATTTGGCTAATTAAAATGACTAACACAACACAACTTAAAATGGCCTATTGTAACACATAAATACAATAATACTTACAAAGGCACTTCTACTACTACATATGAAACAATAAATTCACATAAAGATAATAATAATTCTTGAGTTTTCGTTCTAATAAAGTCCTAGCCGAAGATCTTGCAATTGGATCTCCCTTCTCTTAATTAGCTCCATGTGATACATCACTTCATCCTCTCCCTTGCATGAGCTGCTCGTTTTACCTCTAATCAAATCAACCCAAAAATCTCACTCCTTCCCTGTCTCTCAACTCCCAATTTAAGGAGAAAATCAAAAGGCTCAATTCCCGATTTAAGAAGGAAATCAAAAGCTAGAGCATTACATCCCATACCCCATCATAGCTGCCAAACCCCATCTGTGTGTACGCCTGTCTCCTCTTACTCTTTTCTGTTTTGATCAAGAAAGCTGAAAAAAGGGAAGCATCCGCCAACTATGCCACCTCCTTCCTTCAATCGGACAATGGAGAGCTTCCTCCCCCTTATTTTCTTATTCCTCTTCTTCTTCCTTCAATAGTAAGACAACTGCAAGCTTTCAGTATCACTCTTGAAGCGAGCACTCTCCTCTTCGTATGACTCATTTGGTTCACCATCATCAAAAGTAGGAGAGCTTGTGATAACCCATTTTTTTATTTGCGGTCCGTTAATACTAATATTAAATTTATGATTTTATTTTATTGGTTTCATTCCTTGAATATCATAATTATTCCAGCTTAACTTTAAATACTTTGTGTGGATTAAGTTGTACTTCTTAGTTAGCCTAAGTGGTATATAAGTGTATGATAATATATTTGAAAAAATAATGATTTAATTCATAAAATAGATTGAATCCTTACAATAAAATTATTTAATTAAGCTTGATTGTGAGAAAATCTCCATAATTATGTTGCACATATTTCGATAATTTATTAACTTTTAATGTTATCATTTGCGTATCAATAATTAATTGAATGGAGTTTGTATTGCGTAGAGCCTTTGAATTGTTTTTTATCCAGTATAAATTAGTTGAATCTCAATTAAATTCAAAATCTCATATCATTTGTATTGAAGAAAGTAATTATTATTTATTGACGGATACATATACACTTCCTTATTATGACCATTATCATTATTATTTGTATTAGGTTAGTAGATATTGTCGGTTGTCAATCCAATTTTCGATATTTAAATTACCAATCCAAATATTTTCGTAGAGCTTGTTAATGCTCATAATGGAAATATCATGTGATAGAGATAGTTTGCCTTAAGTTATTACTGCACAAACTTCTATATCATGGTGATTTCCTATAAAAATAAGATCTAATTTGAATACATGTTACTCTTGTTGAATATGATAAATGTCATGTCTACAAATCATATTTGATTAAGAAATAAATAATTGTCATGTTGAGTATGGAATACAAGTTGAAAACTTGCTTATAAAACATGAATAGATTGTATGCCTTCTGTGCTGTGATCTTTATGTCCGCATTAAGCCGTGTGTTATTGGATTGACGGGTCCTCAAAGAAATCATTAATTTTTTATAGGATTTCATAGGATCGGTGCATACATATATATACAAATATGATCAGTTAAAAATAAATGACTGTTGAATCATATATAGATGTATATGAAAATACATGATGTGATGACATATGAATGTAATCCTAAAATGCATTACTTAAAGTTTGCATACAAATAACGATGAACAAAACAACATTATAGATCACCTGAAAACCAACTTATAATATGTGATGCAATTCATTTATGCAATGTAATAAAATTCTAACATAATAACTTGATTACACTACAAGTACATAGTCACTCATGCTTCTTTTATTATTCATGCTGCATGCCTCGGTACTTTGTCATTTATATTTTACTATATAGTAATTACTTGTTTGGTATGAACTCTCAAACTCACTTGTTATTAACATTTCTTATAGCATATTCTATCAGAGTGTTTGGTAGACCATGACCACAGAAGCAAACTTATCAGTACAGGAACTCATTTGGTATTTTAAGTTTTGTAGTAGCTTATTTGTATCTCCTTTAGTTTTAAATAGGTTATTTATATAATTATTTCTTTCAATTTTATTTTCATTTGTTATTGTTCATACTTCATTCATGTACTTCCATAATGACTTATATAAATGTAACGAAATTTTAGTTTAATTCATGTTGCTCACTCTTATATGCTTTGTTTATACCATTAGTATATAAATTGAACTGTGAGCACAAAACAGATTTCATCTCTCTTCATACCATCTCATATTACTAGGATATATCACCTTCCGAACCTGGAGTGAGACAGAGTGGTATCAAAGACATATATTTTGTACTTAATATCTATTGTTCTATTTAAACTGGATTGTGGGATAAATTTGGTTATTCTTGATAATTATATATATGTTAATTTATTTTATTTTAATTTGTTGTGTTTATTTATTCATAATGGCACCAAGAATAAGAGGTGCTACCACAGTTTTCACAACTGATGGCTCTAGAGCTACCGAAAAAGCTATATGCATTCTTATAAGCCCCTGTTCGTATAATCATTAGTATTACTAACCCAACTCCTAACATTGTTGCCCTTGTCACGATGAAGATCAATGTGTCGTGCTCAACAACAAACAATCCAGAAAACAACTCAGCTAGCATTTCAACCAGCTCAGCCGGCACCACAACCAACTCAACGAATACAATAAGAAGTCGTAAGCGCACCAGTCTTTACTAAAATTCAGGCAAATCAATCAATATTAAAAGCTCAAATAACTCAAGTGACATTAGTTGACTTAGTTGTTCATACTAATGTCGAAATTGAAATGCTACAGATTTTCCAAGCTAATGGAGGGATGATAAATCGAGTAAAAGATAAAGTTCTGAAAGTCATCATTCTACTTTCAATGGGGCAATGGGACCATTGGATATGATACATGATTTCATAATACTAAGAAGAGACTTCAAAATATTAATTGAACCGCAGAGCGCAAGGTGGGTATGGTTACTTTCCAGTTACGAGAATGTGTTGATGATTAGTGTGAGAGCCACTAATGCAATAGTTTTGGATTGGATATAGCGATTTTATGGGAAGGGTTCAAGCGATTATTTCTAAACTGGTACTTCCCAAGACAGAATGAGCCAATTAATGAACAAGTTAAGGAAATTAGAGCAAGGGATGAAAAATGTTCGAGAATATAAGACCCATATTATCAGGATAGTCATATTTGTTCCATCTATTAGTCGGCACAAATATCAAAAAATCTAAAATTCTTTTTAGACTAAGAGAGGATATTTGAAAATGCTTATCTGTTGTCAAATGCAAGCTGGTGGGCTGGGCTATACACGCATAAATAAAAATCAATGCTTGTGAAGATAAAATAGTGGGAAAACGAAGGAGCACATACATTAGGCACAGAGAGACTCAAAGAAAAAGTAGCATAAAAATCATTAAAGATATCTTAAAGAGCAATTCTCATCATCTCCATTATGGTAAAAGGCACTCTAGGCAATGCAATTTAATTGTTGGAAAGTGCTTCAACTGCTACAGTATTAATCACAATATTATGGATTGCCACCTTAACACGCACGAGTTGTCCACTTTGATAGTATTATGAGATAATAACTTTATATCAACATAGAAATAGTTGGCAAGATTAGCAAGGAGGTCAATCACAAGCAAAATAACAAAAGATAGACAAGACATTATTAACTTAAGCATCATCGGCAACAACAATAAGTTCTGGCACCTCAACCATATCAAGAGTACTTGCCTGCATTACAATACCAACAACAGCATCTTCCAATGCTACATCAACAGCAACAACCACTGGTGTAGTATTAACCATCACAAACCCACCTCAGGTATTCACCTTGTGTGTTCGCTATGATGCAGCAAGAGGCGCACGAATCTCCCAATGTGGTGATAAGTAGCATTTATATTCTTAAGAAACCAACAAAAATTTTGTTTGAATCTAGGGCATCACATTCACTTATACCAGATAATTTTGCACCAAATGTGCTAGTTTTGAAAGTGCAGTCACATCTATGGGTGTAAACGAGTCGAGTCGAGCTCGATAAGTAGCAAACTAGAGCTAGACTCGTCTCTCAAAAGAGCAACTCGAGCTCGTGTCGAGCCTAAAGAATGAGCTCGAGCTCGACTCATCCATTTTATCTCAGTCTCGAGAGCTCTGCTCGAGATGGAATCCAGACAAAAGCTTTTGCCTTGTCTTCACAAGGAAGTGACGGTGCTGGAGAATAATGAAGATCGGAAGGGCTATTCGTGGTTGCTGGAGAAGAAAACTCGGGAAAAAAAAAAAGAGGAAATGAAGGATAGTGACCTTTGTTTCAAAAAGAGACCTGCTTTAATAGCTATTTAAAGTAATAGTTGTTTAAAGTTAAAAGATAATAAATTTTGCTACAGCTTTCTCTTTAAAAAATAAAAATGTAATAGTTAATTAAGATTTATTTTTAAAATATGTACAGTTGCGAGTTTTTGTACAATATAATATTATATTAATATATAATAAATGTTGGATATTATTTTAATATATAAAATTTTATTAAATAATTAATTACTTACAAGCCGGCTTGCGAGCTTACAAGTCAAGTTAAGCTCCAACTCGAGCTCATTAATAAACAAGCTCGAGTTTGAACTCGAGCACGAGCTCGAGACTCAATAAGCTAAGCTCGCGAGCTTGTTAACGAGTCGAGCTCGAGTCGGCTTGGCTCATTTACACCCCTAGTCACATCTATCTATCAGCATGCCTTCTAGTTCACCCATCCTAGGATTGCTCCCATATGATCATGCATAACTTTAGATGATGCGGACATCAGACCCTTAATGTTCCATCAGAGACGTGGCTGATGATCGACGGCTATGATGATGACTTTTTTTATTTCAATTATATGTGATGTATTAATTTATTTTCTGTCTTTTTTCCATTTATGCCCTTGCTTAAGGGATTAATTCTTTGTAAGCCCCGAGGGCATTGTTGTCTTTTATTTTTCCCTCGTATTTGTCTATTTAAATCCCTCCTCTTCTTGGAGAAGGACTAATGATGATTAATATGAAATTTTTAGCTTGTGCTTATAGATCTCTTTGTGAGTTCTAAGTTTTCTCTCTTTGGATGATCTCTTAGTGAGTTCGTGAGAGGAGAGGCCCAAGTGGGGCAAAAGCAATACCCGTCAATCTTGGTGGATTCCAAGGTTCGCGGTTTTCTTATCTTTCTTTTTTTCTTTTATTTTTCTTCTTGCATCGAATTCCCTCCATTTTCATTCCGCCACCAAAAGACCCCTTGATCCCCACCAAATTCCCCCTCCACAATTCCACCCGCCAGCCTAGCTCCTAGCTACCTCCACCCAAAGCCAAACCCGCCTCTTCCCTCTTGACCGCCGGCCCCACCCACACCTAAAATCATTATGATGATTTTAATCATCATAATGACTCCCTAAATTGGCTCTTGCAATAAAGAAAGGAGTTAGGAAATTTTGAAATTCAAAAAAAAAAAACTTTCCTTATTTGCAAAACTCAATTAAGGAAAGTTTTCAAAATTTGAATCCAATCTAAATTCAATTTGGAGGACTCATTAATTTCCCTCCTAATTGGCCAAGCTTGTTTTGGAAACTCATAAAACATTTACTACCATCCCCTCCCTCCTCTTCATGCCGCCGGCCACCATTAATGGGCTCCCCATTAATTCCCATTTAAAGCTCTTTATCTCTAATTCATTTGAATTCAAATTTCAAATTAGTTCCCTCCTATTCTATTCAAAATTTGAAATTATTTTCAAATTTGGATGGAAGCATTTCTCTCTCCAATTAAACCTAAATTCCGCAATTAATACCCATTAATCCCCTCCTACAGCAGCCGCCCCCCTAGTGGCCCAATTTGGAATTAGTTTGAATTCTAATTCAATTCTCATCCTCTTTTTGAAAACCTGAAATTTATTTCAGGTTCCCTATTACGTTTTCCGTCTTTGTCCGAAATTTTGTATCAAAACTGCTGGATTAATTCCTGCATTAATTCCTGGACATTACCTTGCTGCCCTGGAATTCCAGCAAAGGAAATTTCACTGTACAATTGCCAGAATTTTTCCATTGTTGCCCAACGTGTGTTGTCCAGATTTTCTCAGCCAAACAACTTTCTTCCCAGCCGCTTAGAAGGATCCCCAACTGCTGTCCAAGACTCCCTTGACTCAAAACTGCTGCTGTCCTGAACTTCAGCCTCAGGAAAACTGCTGTCCAAGATAAAAAATGCTGTTGTTTTGTATTTCTGCACCACATCCCGGCAGTTCCATGCTGCGGGAAGGCTCTTGGTTGCTGCCCACATCTTCCCCAGCATTCAAACGATCTTGTTAGAGTGTGCATATCTCTACTTTGGGTAAACTCTACCCCCAACTCTTTTATCTTCTTAGTTTACTTCTCCAACGTGGTTATATTTTGATTCACAAGAATGTTGTTGGTCCCTCTACTAAAGCCTAGTAATAGGAAGAGTTGAGTGAAGGTTTCCTTGTAGTAGCTAGTCTTAATGTTAACAAAGGGATTTATTGTTGAGACCATTCACGTATGCAAAAGTTGATTAAATTGATTGATTTTTATGCTCTCAACTTCTATGCACGTAAGTTAACCAATGCTATTTATCACTTTAATATTTTATTTTATCGTTCAAATCAACATGAGATCTTGCTTATTATTGTTCTCTAAAACTAAACGTGCAAATGTCGTTAAGCATCTCATCTTCCCCTGACTGTTCCACATCATTAGAATTATATTCCATTACACCAAAAGGTTCTCAATGCTTAAGAATTTAGCCTTATTCTACTTAAGGGATTTCACAGCTTCATTCTAGGGCATGCTTAAAACCCATTGATTCATTTTTTGCTTTCAACAAAGGGAAACTAGTTCACCTTGTAGAGTTATGTTCAATTGATTTTTTCATAGTTGAGTTTATGAATCTTAAGCATCAATTTTCTACTTACATTATTGATATGCTCCCTAATGATGGGTTCTCATCTTTAAGTGGAATGGTTGAACTTGCAAAAAAATGGCAAAAGTAAAGATGGTATGTATTCTCTAGTATACAAGTTTGTTGCTATGACAATAACTTTACCATTTGCTATTATTACAATAGAGATAGCATTTTCTATGATGATGATTGTCAAGCATTAATTGCATAGTAGAATAGGAGATGTATTGCAACAATTTTATTAATAATTACATTGAGAAAGAAGTGCTTTGTTTACTTCTCAATAAAGTTATTATGCATCACTATCAAAAATTACAAATTGGGCTTGGAATCCTATAATCATTTGTTCAATTCATCAATCATAATATAATTTGTGAAATACATGAATTTGTTTTGAATTAAATATTTAAAATTTCAATCTTTTGATTATATTAACTAATTAGAATAATAAGCTTGTCCACCCTCAAAACAGATAATAGGGTCGCCAATGATTTCTGCTAATAATTAGTGTTGTACATGATATTCTGAATTATACTAATCTTAGTACAAATTTAAAAGCTATGAAGCCCATTCTTATGCTTATTGCACCAAGATATCCTCAAACAATTTTTTTTTGTAATCCTTTGGAGGCCAATTCTTGAAGAAACAATATGCCTCTAAATTCTCCTTGGAAGGATGTATACATCATACATTTCATTC
Source organism: Dendrobium huoshanense (assembly GCA_016618105.1). NCBI lineage: Eukaryota > Viridiplantae > Streptophyta > Magnoliopsida > Asparagales > Orchidaceae > Dendrobium > Dendrobium huoshanense. Next base: position 26,892,447 of record CM028349.1, on the reverse strand, counting down.
TTTTTTTATATTAATTTATTATCATAATAAACTTGTTCACCCTCAAAAGAGAAGATAGGTTCACCCTTGATTTGTGCTCATAAGTAGTATTGTATATAATATCTTGAATTATACAAATCTTATTACAAATCTAAGGGATATGAAGTTCATTCTGATGCTTTTTGCATCAAGATATCCTAACACAATTTTTTTCCCTAATCCTAAGGAGGCAAATTATTGAAAAAACAATATGCTTTTAAATTCTCTTTGGAAGGATTGCAAGAGGTTTCTGCTTGAAAACAATCCTTCCCATTCAAAAAAAAAAGGGCAGAACTAAAGCAACTGCCATGCACTTCTTTAGGCCTTATGCCTTACTGCAAAGAGTATTCATTCAAAAAATGGAACTTATTGGAAAGTTCACCTCAACTTCCTCACCAGAGTCGCTCTCTGAAGAACTATCACTGGAGTCTCCCTTCTTTTTAGAGACAGCTATAGCAGCTTTGTGATTGGACTTAACAGGTTTCTGCACGAAAAAAGTATTTTTTAGATCAATGCCACAGAACATAAGATGCATCTCCCTATATCAGTATATATTTAACTGAAGAGCTGATGTTTACCCCAACTTCCTCATCAGAATCACTCTTGGAAGAGCCATCATTCAACTCTGGCTTCTTCTTAGAAGCATTAACAGGCTCGGTTTTGGGTGCACCAGACTTCTGCAAATGAAGAACAATAATGAAATTCAAAGTTCATATTTGAAACCAAAAGCAAGTAAATCAGTATTCATACAAAAATTGGTCATGGTCACCCAATCTTCGACATCCAATTCACTGTCAGATGAGCTAATGCCTAACTCAGGATGCTTATTGGGGGAAGCACGACAGGAATGTTAGTAGGCATATTCAGTCTCAACAGGCAAATAATAAAAGAAAAAACAAAAAAAGGGAAAGCATGTCCACAACAGCATTGAACATTGCCACTAATTTAGCTTCTCTTAGGGTTTTATAGGAATTTCAAAACCGTACTTTCTCTTGGGACGAAAAAAATGAGACCACATATGCTACTAGTCATTGGCACATTTTTCCCATATTTTGAGTTTTGCCTAAGTATTTCCGCTTGCGAATACAGTAATTATAGTCTAGGTTAAATTCCTTTTAATATTTGAAATTCGTGAATTTATAAGTGGATACTATAAGAACTGAAACTCTATTCCTATATTTTGCTGTACTTGATGTGTTGTCCATGGATTGATTATTATATATAGGAGCCAATGTGCATGCTCTATAGAGAAAAGAATCAAAATGGTCATTTGACTCTTTATGATATACTAAAATAGTCCACAATTATATTCCCTCAACTCCTTAAAGAGGAATCAAAATAGTCCCACAATGAAACTATTTGGATTTCTTTTCAAAGATTTGAGGGACTAAAATAGTCATTTAATATAGTTGAGGATCATTTTGATCCATAAAAAGTTAAGGGACCATTTTGATATTTTTTTCATGTTCTATGTTATTCAAGAAATATTGTGTCCAAGTCCTATGCTTCTCAAGAAGTATCCTGCAGCATCCTTTATTTTCCAAAATTTGTTATACTCATGCCAGCCTAGTCATATCTGGGAAGCATACTACAAACTGTCATACCAAGCACACGCACCACCTCCAAACATGCAGATAAGCTTGTACATCTCTATAAGAGAAGCATGAACATTGTTCGCAGGGCATAGCACAACACAACGCAACATTATCAAACAAATTCTAACAATTGTAAGTTGGATTATGAAGATGTCAAGTTCCATAGGAAGATATGAAAACGAAAATGAAGTTGGCCCACTGAACCAGAAGAACGGCTGCAACAAAGTGACTAACAAGCTATGGAAGTCAAAAATTCTGGAATTTATTGATGGAGGACTAAGTATGTAAAGATGAATGCGATAAGAACTTGCACGTTGTGAATAAGAGCAATTAATAATTATGAACGTTAGCCACTAAACGATGATAGAAAACTAAAGGGGGTGTCTACGCTTAGGTCAAATCACATGCTAAGAATTAGAATCACTAATGTTATTTAGAATTTCAACAGAATGTCAATTAAGTAGTTATTCAATAAAATCCCTAAATTAACATTGAGATTAGAATATAGAAAACAAGAACTCAAAATCCTACGTTTACTAAGCGAATGCAGAAAGCTTGGCACGAATCCTTGTGCTTGAATCACCACCTACAAGATCAGAGGATTTAGAAGATAAATGAAGAGGGGAATAAGTTCACACTTGAAGACCGGAAACAATTTGTCATTGAACGTTGGTGTCACGACCCGGCCCGGATGCTCGCTCTAATGAGGCGGGTACAAAAGTCGGACGATAAAATTTCTTAAACAATACTACTTCATTTGTACTAAAGAGCCACTAAACACAAGAGAAAAATTACCTGTTGTCATTTGCACGTCGCCTTCTGTAAACATGTTCTTCTCTTTCAGTCATTACTTCTTTAGGAACTTACCTGAAACATTTAAACTCGTGGGTTGAGTTTACTAAGTAAACTCAGTGGGATTTCTATAAATTAATCATTATAATTAATTAATTAAGATGTCTTCTATCATTTCTTAACCTTATTTCTTTTCTTTCATTTCATTAACTTATACTTCTTTGGATATTTTCATTTATATCATTTTGAAATAATTGTTATCTTTAATTTTTCATCTACATTTCCTTTTCCCATTTGATTTGTACAGGAGCACCGTCTCAAAGTACCCGAAGGTACAACCTTTTCCATTTGATTTCCTTTTTCTATTTCCATAGAAATTTCCTTTTCCTTTTTCATACACGAGTACGGCGTCTCCAACCAATACCATAAGGGGGTGACTCCTGTCGTTTTCAATGCCCTTTTCCTTTATTCTCTTTTCTTTTATTTTCTCATTTTCATTACTATTGATACAATTGCAACATATCTTACTTGTATCTCTATAAATATTACTTATCATTTGCATATACGAATCATATACATGTGTATGTTTTCTTTCTAAACTTTACTTTCTATTTCTTTGATATACTCATAACATATCATTTTTCTTTTCCATAATTGTAGTCATACATGTCGTTGCTTATTTTAGTTAATCATTTCTCCAAAAGTAGGAATAATCATAAATCTAAACAATTTTGCATATACTTCTTTCTAAATGAAAATAGAATTGAAATAAAGAAATTTAAACTTTTATAAATACCCACTTTGAACTTTTCAGGTCGTCGATGCTTGATCTACTATTGAATCAATTTCTCTTCTTATTGAATCCTCGCGGGATCAACACATACAACTTGATCTTTCACTTTCTAAAACCCTAAAATTCAAACAATAACTTTCATGTAAAACTTAAAATTATAATCCCATAATAAACTTATATAAAAAGAATTTCACTTACGAATGAGAATTTCTCAAACTCTCAAAATCCTTTCTCTCCCAATTCCCTTTTTCTTCGCTACAATCTCTTCCCTTTCCTTCAAGAAATATATCGTTCACTTTAAACGATGTAGGAGGAGAATTTATAGGAAAAATCCGAAAGAATTTCAACAAACATTTTTCCTAAATTTTCCTCGGTCGTTTCTTCCTTTCGTTGCAAATTCTCTCCAAACCTTTGCTTCTATAACAATAAGAACGAAAAGGAGTTGTTATTTCTTATCCTAGAAGGTAATCATTTGCTAAAATTGGAAAATGGAACTTACCTCGCTCTCGCACGAAGCCCTCGGTCGTCCGCCCGATATCTGTTAGCGCGAACTGCTTGTTCCGCGACTCTTCTGTTCGCGGTATTAATAGGTTAGGCCGACCGGTGAACCGGCCGGATGAACCGGTTATTACAGTTGGCAAGCTGTTCTTCGATTGGTTCGGATAGTGTGAAGATGATGCAATCCAAATATTCTTCGACGGGGTTGTCAACTTCTGGATTGACGTCGAAAAATGTTGACCGGAGAATGTCGACGTTCCCTTGCTCATTGTAAACAAATCTAGAATCAAGATCGGGACCGGAATCAAGATCGGGACCGGAATCAAGATCGGGATCGGCCATTCATCGATTCCTTGGTTGTAGTATTGTGGATGAAGGTCTTGGCTTCCCTTAAGGACTCCTCTTGTTTCTTTCGCGGATTGAGGTGGAGACTAGAGAGGGAAGCGGCCAGCCTAATGAACGAGGTTTAGGACAAGTAAGTTCATATTTTTGGTGGAGTTAGAGTTGAATTTAAGAGAGGATTTTGGAGGGAAAGGCCAGAATTAATTTCCATATCAAAGTCTCTTGAGTTGGAAAGAATTTAAAGGAGGTATGAAAGCATGGAGGGGGTGGGTGGAGTAGAGGAGGCTTGGGATTTAATTCCAAAAGAAAAAGAAAGAGGAGGAGGTTTGGGGTTTAATTCCAAAAGAAAGAGGTGGGATTTTGGAAAGAAGTAAAAGAGGTGGGGACTTGGGAATTTCGGCCAAGAGAGAGGGGGATGGCTTGAATTATTTCTAAGAGAGCAACTTGACTTTTGGAAACAATTCCAAAGGGGAATTTGATGGGGCTGGCAGCATAGGGAGAGAGAGGAGAGGTTTAGGGAAACATTTAATGCTTTCTTGATTTAGGATATTAAATTTGGAAAGAGATATCTCATTCCAATTTAATTTAAAATTTAAATAGGATAGGGTTTGGAAACTTTTCTAAAATAGGATTTGTATTTTAGGTAATAATTTCAAATTCAAATAGATTTGAATTTGCTAATTAATTGAGTTACCTAAAATATGAGGAGCTAATTTATGAAGGGTTTAAAGGCAAGTGATGATGGACGGAAAACCAAAGGGGGGGACGGCGGCTTGGACTAGGGGGTTTGGGTAAGGGGGCCGGCGGCTAGGTAGGGAGATGAAGTTGATTGGGATGGTGGTGGTGGGATGAAGCCGACGGGTGTGGAAGGGAAAAAGATTTGGGGATTCGGCGGTTGAGGCTAGATGAGTCGTGGATTAGAGGAAGATTAGAAAAGAAAATATAAACTAATCATGAACCTAGACTCTTCCAAGGTTGGTGGGTGATCTAATTCCCTCTCCAAGAGGTCTCTCTCCAACTTCTCTCAAACTCTCACAAGAATTCAAAATGCAAAAAATTTTATCATTCATTCCTTAACCTTCATAAGAGAATGTAAGGGCTATATATAGCCTCATACAATTGACGAAAAATAAAAGACGACTTCGCCCTTTGGGCTTACACATGACCACCCTTAAGTAAGGGGTAAAAAAGGAAAACAACTAAAGCAAATACAAACACGCATAAATAAAAACAAATACATGTGAAGACTTAAAATATATCGGCATGATCGTGGCCGTAGATCTGCGGCCACGCCTCTGATAAACTTTCCAAGCTCCGATGTCCCCATCATTTATATTTAATGAATCGCTTGCACAGTAGCAATGAACATTCATAACCCATTTCAAACACCTCAAAATAGCAAAACATCACTGTATTTTTAGTGAAAGAGGCAGATATATAACATTAAATGAAAAAAAAAATTATTTATGAAAACATGGATTGCTATAATCATCTAAGCTTTGAAAAACAAAAAATTTACCTCCACTCCAAAATCAGAACACCAGGTTTCATCATTCTTTTTCCTTGGGCACTCAATCAAAGTCTTCTTTAGTTTCTTGACCATTTTTTTACTAAGACCCACCTTCTCTAATTCTAATATCTGGATTTTTGAGATTGCCTGTTTCTCTGTTGCCTCCTCTGCTCCCCTCTTACCTAAAAACATAACAAAATGGAATCATTCAATGATCTAAACAAAACCAAATCACACAAAAAAGAACAAAAGAAATATATAAATAAATAAATAAACCTTTTGCTGCGGCCTTCATTAGGGGAATCGTATTAGGAGTTTCTGCAAACTGCATAAAAGCAAGTAGTTTATTTGTGGCTTAACGCAACAAAACACATCCATTCCAAACAAAGTCTAATGATTATGATATTGCATATAAAGGTGTCATATTCCTTGGCAAGATTTCTAAGCGAAAACGAAGTTACACTACAGAACAATAAGAAAGACTACAGGGACGTTTGGCAACAAGTAAGATTTAGTAAATCATGTAAATCCGGATTTACTAAATCCTAAGGGTATTAAAACTTGAAAATTGTTTGGCATGACAAATATTAAATCCTAACAATTTTTCTGTCGACACATCTCAGGATTTCAAATGGTTAAGAATATAAATGTGAATACATGCATATGCATGCATAAGAACTGAAATTTTTTACATTATATCAATGGATTACATCAATAACCAAATTACAAATCCAACATAAATTTGTATAACATAAATGATAAAATCAACAAATAGTACATAATACTTTAATACTGATGAACACATAGACTAAGTAGTAGTGGAGAATAAATGACTACATATGCTTGCATGTTGAAGACGATATGATATATCTTGTAGTTCATAGCAAATCAATAATGATGAGCGGCGTCTTTGACTCCTCTAAAATAAAAATAATAAAATAATTAAATTTTAAATTTAAATTGTATTCTTACTGCTGCAGTCAAAATTCTTACCCGAGCATCCCACAAATTCATGGCGATAGTATGTTTTGTCACTTATCCTTTAATTCTTTCTCCTATTGTTACATGTATATTGGGATCCTTATCAGATATTTCAACCTCATTGTATTGACTATCATGTTGCATTTCTGCTTGTCACATATTGAAATATAGATCTTGTCGATGGTATCGACTTATGAAATTGTGCAAAACTGCACATGCAAGCGTGATATCAAATTGAACACTAAAAGGAAATTTTCGCATGTGAATTAACACTTGAAATCATTCCTTCCAAATCCTAAAAGTTCTTTGAACTATGTTGCGCAATATGTCGTGTTTAAATAACCCTTGCACAACAATATATCTTCTAGAAATATTTCCACGATAATCACTCGATAATCACTCGGGTGATATCGATATCCCCAAAATAGTGCAATGATTTTATCAGTGTAAGCATAACCAGAGTCAACCAAATAATAACTATCATGGGATACTTCAAATTTTTTCTCCTCCACTGCCCATTTAAGCACATGCATATCTGCATCAGAATCCACCCACCTAAACGCAACATAGACTAATTGTCAATCGAATGACACCTCCATCATTACATTTTAAGATATAAACCCATTTCAACTACAACATCAATTTTGTAGATTACTACTGACTATTGAAAGAACATGCGTACCTTTTATGGCACCCACTATATTTTTGAAGTAAAAGTAAAATTGCACATTTAAACCTATAAAAGGATAACATTCTGCATTTTACGACAGTAAATTAACAAACTCATCTAATAAAGAGACAATAGCATGTAGTAACTGATTGAAGTATCTACTTATAATTTCTAGTGAATGCTAGAAAAACTGATATATTTATTTATAGCTATGAGTATGGACTCCTCTCGAAGAATTATGCCAAGTTATTCTGCTGCGACTTGCGTTCATATTTCTATGTCATTTAAAAAGCCACAACTAGCAAGTAGATCCCTCAGACAAACAAAAGACTCAACTGATAACCTAAGACATTGATAAGGTCTCACTAGATGACCAGCCAACACATCCTCCACGTATTGATGACCCGTGTATAACCTATCCAATATAGGTCGTCTTATTTGCAGTTCCTCCCCGGAAGAGCTACTATCTTCCAAGATGTATGGAGTTAATTCAGAAATTATTTCATTTATTTATAATTACAAATCAACCATGCCACAAAGAGAATCAGAAAGTACCCCACCTAAGTAATTAGCCATAATTGCATGAGATTAAATGAAATAAAATAAGTTATTCAATAGTAAGTGATGCCAAGCCATTCCAAATCTTTTTTATTTTTCTTAAGTGAAATAAACACAAGTAAAGAAATACAACAGATGATGAAATAAACATAAACAGTGCATTTCTGATAAATGACAGAACACATGTGATGAAATAAGAACTACATATAAGATTATTACAGCCACATTGGGGATGCATAGAAATGTGGGTGACATATTACAACTACTCAATCCAATTTTTAAGAAGTTCATCATCCCATGTTTATAATGTGGCCTTGTTGTCTATTTTCTTTAGTGAGTCATGAAATGCAAGGATTACATGAGTGATATTCTTGATGTTGCCTAGTTTTACCAAGCATTTTGTTATTGTGTAAGGATCACTTCGTTCAACTGCTTCTTTAAATTTTAATGCATTATTATTTAACTCAACTAATAGCTTATTCAATGTTTCTTTATCTCCTTTCTCCTTAGTACGTCTCTTCGTATACACAGTATCAGACCTTTTGGAGCCTACCATAAGACATGAATCTAGTGATTTCTCTGATACCACATCAAATTTGGTATCAAGTAGAGTGCTAATAACATTGCACTCATCTGCAAAGCTAACGCCATGGACCGACATGAAATCATCTACAGTAATTGGAACTCCATCCTCTTCGATGTTGTTCGTAGGTCGTGACATCCAAGTGGAACGCGGTGTTGTCTCAATTGCAATGTTCTTAAGACATTTTTTCAAAAATTTAATGTTGATGGAATGGGTATTTGTGAAAACGGCCCACCTTGTGCTTCTTCTATTATTCAAAATTTTTAATTAGTACTAGGAAACTATTATTTCTTGCATTTAAGCTACTAATCAGAGGAAGAGATGCATGAATAATTTCCTCCCACAACTCATCAGTTGCAACTAAAAAATAAAGGTTCTCGTCCAATCCCCAACCACTTTGGTTTGATAGTTAATACAAACTTCTAAAGTCATACTTCATATTTTAAAATCTTATCAGGTTAATTACTTTGGAGTAACTGGTTCTTGGACGTCTGTTCATCACTTTTATAACAATCCTCCATTGTTCCTTCTTCAAAATGATATTACAGAATTCCCATATAAAAATTGTTCAAGTAGGAGCTCCCCTAACACTATGTTATGCTATTCCGATCATTTTAGTGTGCATGTCGAGTATTTTGGTTAGCTGGTGTGGATAGAGAATCTCTAGTTATGCTTGACATGGCCTTTTCTCAATATTCTTTATCTTTATTATAGAGAGAAGACCAAAGCAAGTTAGAGAAATAAATCAATAAAATTTGGCATTTCTTAATACTAGCTTTTTATGCACTAATAGCTCAATTAGTCATTAAAAGAGAAGCATAAAATTAAGTTAAGTGTTGCAGAGATGAGGATGCTTAAGTGTATGAGTGGGCTTACACTTAAAATGTTAGAATGGCTCCAATGGCAGATAAGATTAGTGAGAGTCACCTTAGATGGTTTGGTAACATAAAGCATCGGCCATCCACTGTCCTGATTAGGGCTAACCCCATGAAGTGGGATAAAGGCTTGATGTTATTGTTGATGTTGTTGATGTAATAGTTTGATTAGCCTTTTGGGATGCATGGATTTTTCGTAAAGCACTCTAACCAACCGCTCTTCCCTAATTACTCAAAAAAACATATTTAGACTAAACAATATGCTTCAATTAATTTCTTCAAGTAACATAGTTTCACAATTTAGGTTAAGCTAAACATGCATATATCAGGAACTATGTCAACCACTGTCATTTCATAACATGGGAAACTAAAAAGGAATATCAAGTTGAAGTGACCTGCATCTGATAAGCAATTTAATCATCATGAGATTGAAAATAAGTTTTTAGACTCCTTGAGGGATTTACAAATCATAGAACGTCATATATCTCCATACTAGCTAGTTTAAACATAGTAATAGGAAGTATAAAAATATGTGACATAACTCCTATGCTATTTTTGGACTAATTGGTGGGGCAAGTTGGACAATAAATAATGAGCACTAAGCATATGTTGTTATGTAAAAGAATCAAGTAATATTTACCCCATATTCAAAATCTGAACTTCTGCCTTCATCTTTCTTTTCTCCTGGGGATTCATTCAAAGTCTTCTTCAGTTTCTTGACCTTTTTCTTATTTTGATCCACTTGCTCTTTTTCAATTTTATGCTTTTTGGAGCTTGTCCGATCCTCCGGTGCTTCCTCTACATGTCTCTTGTCTGAACAAAGAACAAATGGAATAATTAAATTATCTAAACAAACAAAAAAAAAACAAAACATATGAAGGAAAGATTGAAAAATAAAATACTACACCATTTTTTGCCGCCTTTGTTGGTGGAAGCGAGACCGAAGCTTCTGCAACCTGCGCAGAAGCAACAGCACTTAAAAAAAGAGTGAAACTCATACTGTCGAATATATAATTGAAATCTAATAAAGATAGAGAAGGTGCATCAATGTTTGCCTTTCTTTTGGATTTTCCCATCGAGAAATAAGGTCCAGTGAGATGGAACTACACTGTGGACAGAGAAGTGGTAATCAATGATGGGAAATAAATAAATATTTCAGTACTGTCTATCAATACTATTCCGCGGCTTGGAAATGGAATTCTTAGGCATCAGGATCCATGGGAGAGAATAGTGAAGAGAGGAAAGAAACATTCTACGGTATTGAGGGGCTTATTTTAATAAAAGTTCTAAAAGGTCTAAACCCTAGAGGGGCGGTTTGGCAACATGTAGGATTTAATTTTAGTAAAAAAAAAGATTTAATTTTAGTAAAATTTTTAAATTTACTAAACTTCTAAAATCAGCCTTCATATTTTTAAATATTATGTGGTTAATTACTTTGGTGTAATTGGTTCTTGGACGTCTGTACATCACTTTTACAACATTTTCCTATTGTTCCTTCTTCAAAACGCTATTACAGAATTCCCATATAAAAATTGTTCAAGTAGGAGCTCCCTAACACTATGTTATGCTCTTTCGGTCATTTTAGAGTTCGAGTGAAGTATTTTGGTTAGTTGGTGTGGATAGAGAATCTCTAGTTATGCTTTCCATGGTTTTTTCTCAATATTCTTTATCTTTATTATTGAGAGAAGACCAAAGCAAGCTAGAGAAAATTTGGCATTCCATAATACTAGCTTTTTATATACTAATAGTTCAATTAGTCATTAAAAGAGAAGCATAAAATTAAGTTAGTGTTGCAGAGAAGATGATGCTTAAGTGTATGAGTGGCTTTACACTTAAAGACAGAATGTGACATGAGTATATGTGTGAAAAGGTTAGAGTGGCTCCAATGGCAGATAAGATTAGCGGGAGTCGCCTTAGATGATTTGGTCACATAAAGCATCAGTCTTCCACTGTCCCGATTAGGGCTCTACGAAGTGGGATAAAGGCTTGATGTTATTGTTGATGTTGTTGTTGTAATAGTTTGATTAGCCTTTAGGGATGCATAGATTTTTTGTAAAACACACTAACCAATCGTTCTTCTCTAATTACTCAAAAAACATATTTAGACTACACAATATGCTTCAATCAATTTCTTCAAGTAACATAGTTTTACAATTTGGGTTAAGTCAAACATGCATATATCAGAAACTATGTCGACCACTGACATTCCATAACATGGGAAACTAAAAACGAATATCAAGTTGAAGTGACATGCATCTGATATGCGATTTAATTATCATGGGATTGAACATAAGTTTCTAAACTCCTTGAGTGATTACATCTCATCGAACGTCATATATCTACATACTAGATAGTTTGAACATGGTCATAGGAAGTATAAAAATATGTGACATAACTCCCTATGCTATTTTTGGACTCATTGATAGGGCAAGTTGGGCTATAAATAATGACTACTAAGCATATGTTGTTTTGTAACATAATCAAGTAATATTTACCCCATATTCAAAATCTGAACTTTTGCCTTCATCTTTCTTTTCTCCTAGGGATTCATTCAAAGTCTTCTTCGGTTTCTTGACATTTTTCTTATTTTGATCCACTTGCTCTGTTTCAATTGTATGCTTTATGGAGCTTGCCTGGTCCTCCGGTGCTTCCTCTACATGCCTCTTGTCTGAACAAAGAACAAATGGAATAATTAAATTAGCTAAACAAAAAATAAACAAACCAAAACATATGAAGGAATGATTGAATAATAAAATACTACACCATTTTTTGCCGCCTTCGTTGGTGGAAGCGAGACAGTAGCTTCTGCAACCTGCGCAGAAGCAACTGGTACTTAGCAAAAAGAGTGAAACTCAGGCTGTCGAATATATAATTAAAATTTAATAAAGATAGACAAAGTGCATCAACGTTTGCCTTTCTTTTGGATTTTCCCATCGAGGAATAAGGTTGATATGGAACTACACTGTGGACAGAGAAGTGGTAATCAATTATGGGAAATAAATAAATATTTCATTACTGTCTATCAATACTATTTCGCAGCTTGGACATGGAATTCTTAGGCACCATGGGAGAGAACAGTGAAGAGAGGAAAGCACAATTCTATGGTATTGGAGGGTTTATTTTAATAAAAGTTCTAAGAGATCTAAACCCTAAAGGGGCGGTTTGGCAACATGTAGGATTTAATTTTAGTAAAAAAAAAAAGATTTAATTTTAGTAAATTTTTTTAAATTTACTAAACTTCTAAAGTCCGCCTTCATATTTTTAAAAACTATGAGGTTAACGACTTTGGTGTAATTGGTTCTTGGATGTTTGTACATTACTTTTACAACATTTGCCTATTGTTCCTTCCTCAAAACGCTATTACATAATTCCCATATAAAAATTGTTCAAGTAGGAGCTCCCTAACACTATATTATGCTCTTTCGGTCATTTTAGAGTTCGTGTCAAGTATTTTGGTTAGTTGGTGTGGATAGAGAATCTCTAGTTATACTTTCCATAGACTTTTATTAATATTATTTATCTTTATTATTGAGAGAAGACCAAAGCAAGATAGAGAAATAAATCAATAAAATCTGGCATTCCATAATACTAGCTTTTTATATACTAGTAGTTCAATTAGTCATTAAAAGAGAAGCATAAAATTAAGTTAAGTGTTGCAGAGATGAGGATGCTTAAGTGTATGAGTGGCTTTACACTTAAAGACGGACTGTGACATGAGTATATATGTGAAAAGGTTAGAGTGGCTCCAATGGCAGATAAGATTAGCGAGAGTCGCCTTAGATGATTTGGTCACATAAAGCATCAGTCTTCAACTGTCCCAGTTAGGGCTAACCCCACGAAGTGGAATAAAAGTTTGATGTTATTGTTGATCTTGTTGTTGTAATAGTTTGATTAGCCTTTTGGGATACATAGCTTTTTCGTAAAACATTATAACCAGTCGTTCTTCTATAATTACTCAAAAAACATAATTAGACTACACAATATGCTTCAATCAATTTCTTCAAGTAACATAGTTTTACAATTTCGATTAAGTCAAACATGCATATATCAGGAACTACGTCGACCACTAACATTTCATAACATGGGAAACTAAAAATGAATATCAAGTTGAAGTGACATGCATCTGATAAGCGATTTAATTATCATGGGATTGAACATAAGTTTCTAAACTCCTTCAGTGATTACAAGTCATCGAACGTCATATATCTACATACTAGCTAGTTTGAACATGGTCATAGGAAGTATAAAAATATGTGACATAACTCCTATGCTATTTTTAGACTCATTGGTAGGGCAAGTTGGGCTATAAATAATGACTACTAAGCGTATGTTGTTCTGTAATAGAATCAAGTAATATTTACCCCATATTCAAAATCTGAACTTTTGCCTTCATCTTCCTTTTCTCCTAGGGATTCACTCGAAGTCTTCTTCAGTTTCTTGACCTTTTTCTTATTTTGATCCACTTGCTCTGTTTCAATTGTATGCTTTTTGGAGCTTGCACGGTCCTTTGATGCTTCCTCTACACCCCTCTTGTCTGAACAAAGAACAAATGGAATAACTAAATTAGCTAAACAAAAAATAAACAAACCAAAACATATGAAGGAATGATTGAATAATAAAAGACCACCATTTTTTGCCTCCTTCGTTGGTGGAAGCGAGACCGTAGCTTCTGCAACCTGCGCATAAGCAACTGGTACTTAGGAAAAAGAGTGAAACTCAGATTGTTGAATATATAATTGAAATCTAATAAAGATAGAGAATGTGCATCAACATTTGCCTTTCTTTTGGATTTTCCTATCGAGAAATAAGGTCCAGTGATATGGAACTACACTGTGGTCAGATAAGTGGTAATCAATGATGGGAAATAAATAAATATTTCATTATTGTCTATCAATACTATTCTGCAGCTTGGACATGGAATTCTTAGGCACCAGAATCCATGGGAGAGAATAGTGAAGAGAGAAAAGCAACATTCTACGGTATTGGAGGGTTTATTTTAATAAAAGTTCTAAAAGGTCAAAACCGTAAAGGGGTGGTTTGGCAACATGTAGGATTTAATTTTAGTTAAAAAAAGGATTTAATTTTAGTAATTTTTTTAAATTTACTAAACTTCTAAAGTCAACCTTCATATTTTTAAATATTATGAGGTTAATTAGTTTGGTGTAATTGGTTCTTGGACGTCTGTATATCACTTTTACAACATTTGCCTATTGTTCCTTCTTCAACACACTATTACAGAATTCCCATACAAAATTTGTTCAAGTAGGAGCTCCCCTAACACTATGTTATGCTCTTTTGGTCATTTTAGAGTTCGTGTCAAGTATTTTAGTTAGTTGGTGTGGATAGAGAATCTCTAGTTATGCTTTCCATGGTCTTTTCTCAATATTCTTTATCTTTATTATTGAGAGAAAACCAAAGCAAGCTAGAGAAATAAATCAATAAAATTTGGCATTCCATAATACTAGCTTTTTATATACTAATAGTTCAATTAGTCATTAAAAGAGAAGCATAAAATTAAGTTAAGTGTTGCAGAGATGAGGATGCTTAAGTGTATGAGTGGCTATACACTTAAAGACGGAATGTGACATGAGTATATATGTGAAAAGGTTAGAGTGGCTCCAATGGCAGATAAGATTAGCAAGAGTCGCCTTAGATGATTTGGTCACATAAAGCATCAATCTTCCGCTGTCCCGATTAGGGCTAACCCCACGAAGTGTAATAAAGGCTTGATGTTATTGTTGATGATGTTGTTGTAATAGTTTGATTAACCTTTTGGGATACATGGATTTTTCCTAAAACACACTAACCAGTCGTTCTTCTCTAATTACTCAAAAAACATATTTAGACAACACAATATGCTTCAATCAATTTCTTCAAGTAACATAGTTTTACAATTTGGGTTAAGTCAAACATGCATATATCGGGAACTATGTCGACCACTGACATTTCATAACATGGGAAACAAAAACCGAATATCAAGTTGAATTGACATGCATCTGATAAGCGATTTAACTATCATGGGATTAAACATAAGTTTCTAAACTCCTTGAGTGATTACAAGTCATCGAACGTCATATATGTACATACTAGCTAGTTTGAACATGGTCATACGAAGTATAAAATATGTGACATAACTCCTATGCTATTTTTGGACTCATTGGTAGGGCAAGTTGGGCTATAAATAATGACTACAAAGCATATGTTATTCTGTAACAGAATCAAGTAATATTTACCCCATATTCAAAATCTGAACTTTTGCCCTCATCTTTCTTTTCTCCTAGGGATTCATTCAAAGTATTCTTCAGTTTCTTAACCTTTTTCTTATTTTGATCCACTTGCTCTGTTTCAATTGTATGCTTTTTGGAGCTTGCCCTGTCCTCCGGTGCTTCCTCTACATGCCTCTTGTCTGAACAAAGAACAAATGGAATAATTAAATTAGCTAAACAAAAAAATAAACAAACCAAAACATATGAAGGAATGATTGAATAATAAAATACTACACCATTTTTTGCCACCTTCGTTGGTGGAAGCGAGACCGTAGCTTCTGCAACCTGCGCAGAAGCAACTTGTACTTAGGAAAAAGAGTGAAACACAGGCTATCGAATATATAATTGAAATCTAATAAAGATAGAGAAGGTGCATCAACGTCTGCCTTTCTTTTGGATTTTCCCATCGAGAAATAAGGTCCAGTGAGATGGAACTACACTGTGGACAGAGAAGTGGTAATCAATGATGGGAAATAAATAAATATTTCATTATTGTCTATCAATACTATTCTGCAGCTTGGACATGGAATTCTTAGGCACCAGAATCCATGGGAGAGAATAGTGAAGAGAGGAAAGCAACATTCTACGGTATTGAAGGGTTTATTTTAATAAAAGTTCTAAAATGTCTAAACCCTAAAGGGGTGGTTTGGCAACATGTAGGATTTAATTTTAGTTAAAAAAAAGGATTTAATTTTAGTAATTTTTTTAAATTTACTAAACTTCTAAAGTCATCCTTCGTATTTTTATATATTACGAGGTTAATTATTTTGGTGTAACTAGTTCTTGGACGTTTGTACATCACTTTTACAACATTTTCCTATTGTTTCCTTCTTCAAAACGCTATTACATAATTCCCATATAAAAATTGTTTAAGTAGGAGCTCCCTAACACTATGTTATGCTCTTTCTGTCATTTTAGAGTTCGTGTCAAGTATTTTGGTTAGTTGGTGTGGATAGAGAATCTCTAGTCATGCTTTCCATAATCTTTTATTAATATTCTTTATCTTTATTATTGAGAGAAGACCAAAGCAAGATAGAGAAATAAATCAATAAAATCTGGCATTCCATAATACTAGCTTTTTATATACTAGTAGTTCAATTAGTCATTAAAAGAGAAGCATAAAATTAAGTTAAGTGTTGCAGAGATGAGGATGCTTAAGTGTATGAGAGGCTTTACACTTAAAGACGGAATGTGACATGAGTATATATGTGAAAAGGTTAGAGTGGCTCCAATGGCAGATAAGATTAGCGAGAGTCGCCTTAGATGATTTGGTCACATAAAGCATCAGTCTTCAACTGTCCCAGTTAGGGCTAACCCCACGAAGTGGAATAAAGGCTTGATGTTATTGTTGATGTTGTTGTTGTAATAGTTTGATTAGCCTTTTGGGATGCATAGCTTTTTCGTAAAACATTCTAACCAGACGTTCTTCTCTAATTACTCAAAAAACATAATTAGAATACACAATATGCTTCAATCAATTTCTTCAAGTAACATAATTTTACAATTTCAATTAAGTAAAACATGCATATATCAGGAACTACGTCGACCACTAACATTTCATAACATGGGAAACTAAAAACAAATATCAAGTTGAAGTGACATGCATCTGATAAGCGATTTAATTATCATGGTATTGAACATAAGTTTCTAAACTCCTTTAGTGATTACAAGTCATCGAACGTCATATATCTACATACTAGCTAGTTTGAACATGGTCATAGGAAGTATAAAATATGTGACATAACTCCTATACTATTTTTGGACTAATTGGTAGGGCAAGTTGAGCTATAAGTAATGACTACTAAGCGTATGTTGTTCTGTAACAGAATCAAGTAATATTTATCCCATATTCAAAATCTGAACTTTTTCCTTCATCTTTCTTTTCTCCTAGGGATTCACTCAAAGTCTTCTTCAGTTTCTTGACCTTTTTCTTATTTTGATCCATTTGCTCTGTTTCAATTGTATGCTTTTTGGAGCTTGCCCGGTCCTCCGGTGCTTCCTCTACACCTCTCTTGTCTGAAAAAAGAACAAATGGAATAATTAAATTAGCTAAAGAAAAAATAAACAAACCAAAACATATGAAGGAATGATTGAATAATAAAAGACTACACCATTTTTTGTTGCCTTCATTGGTGGAAGCGAGACCGTAGCTTCTGCAACCTACGCATAAGCAACTAGTACTTAGGAAAAATAGTGAAACTCATACTGTCGAATATATAATTAAAATCTAATAAAGATAGAGAATGTGCATCAACATTTGCCTTTCTTTTGGATTTTCCCATCGAGAAATAAGGTCCAGTGATACGGAACTACATTGTGGTCAAATAAGTGGTAATCAATGATGGGAAATAAATAAATATTTCATTACTATCTATCAATACTATTCTGCAGCTTGGACATGGAATTCTTAGGCACCAGAATCCATGGGAGAGAATAGTGAAGAGATGAAAGCAACATTCTACGGTATTGGAGGGTTTATTTTAATAAAAGTTCTAAAAGGTCTAAACCCTAAAGGGGCGGTTTGGCAACATGTAGGATTTAATTTTAGTTAAAAAAAAAGATTTTATTTTAGCAATTTTTTAAAATTTACTAAACTTCTAAAGTCAGCCTTCATATTTTTAAATATTATGAGGTTAATTACTTTTGTGTAATTGGTTCTTGGACGTATGTACATCACTTTTACAACATTTGCCTATTGTTCCTTCTTCAACACACTATTACAGAATTCCCATATAAAAATTGTTCAAGTAGGAGCTCCCCTAACACTATGTTATGCTCTTTCGGTCATTTTAGAGTTCGTGTCAAGTATTTTGGTTAGTTGGTGTGGAAAGAGAATCTCTAGTTATGCTTTCCATGGTCGTCTCTCAATATTTTTTATCTTTATTATTGAGAGAAGACCAAAGCAAGCTAGAGAAATAAATCAATAAATTTTGGAATTCAATAATACTAGCTTTTTATATACTAATAGTTCAATTAGTCATTAACAGAGAAAAATAAAATTAAGTTAAGTGTTGCAGAGATGAGGATGCTTAAGTGTATGAGTGGCTTTACACTTAAAGACGGAATGTGAAATGAGTATACATGTGAAAAGGTTAGAGTGGCTCCAACGGCAGATAAGATTAGCGAGAGTCGCCTTAGATGATTTGATCACATAAGCATCAGTCTTCAACTGTCCCAGTTAGGGCTAACCCCACGAAGTGGAATAAAGGCTTGATGTTATTGTTGATGTTGTTGTTGTAATAGTTTGATTAGCCTTTTGGGATGCATAGCTTTTTCGTAAAACATTCTAACCAGTCGTTCTTCTCTAATTACTCAAAAAACATAATTAGACAACACAACATGCTTCAATCAATTTCTTCAAGTAACATAGTTTTACAATTTGGGTTAAGTCAAACATGCATATATGAGGAACTATGTAGACCACTAACACTTCATAACATGGGAAACTAAAAATGAAAATCAAGTTGAAGTGACATGCATCTAATAAGCGATTTAATTATCAACATAAGTTTCTAGACTCCTTGAGTGATTACAAGTCATTGAACGTCATATATCTACATACTAGCTAGTTTGAACATGGTCATAGGAAGTATAAAAATATGTGACATAACTCCTACGCTATTTTTGGACTCATTGGTTGGGCAAGTTGGGCTATAAATAATGACTACTAAGCTATGTTGTTCTGTAACAAAATCAAGTAATATTTACCCCATATTCAAAATCTGAACTTCTGCCATCATCTTTCTTTTCTCCTGGGGATTCATTCAAAGACTTCTTCAGTTTCTTGACTTTTTTCTTATTCTGATCCACCTGCTCTGTTTCAATTTTCTTCTTTTTGGAGCTTGCCCGGTCCTCCTGTGCTTCCTCTAGACCCCTCTTGTCTGAACAAAGAACAAATGGAATAATTGAATTATCTAAACAAAAAATAAACAAACCAAAACATATGAAGGAATGACTGAAAAATAAAAAACTACACCATTTTTCGCCGCCTTCGTTGGTGCTGGAAGCGACACCGTAGCTTCTGCAACCTGCGCAGAAGCAACTGGCACTTAGGAAAAATAGTGAAACTCAGACTGTCGAATATATCATTAAAATCTACTAAAGATAGAGGAGCTGCATCAACGTTTGTCTTTCTTCTGGATTTTCCCATCGAGAAATACCCGCGATATGGAACTACGCTGTGGACAGAGAAGCGGTAATCAACGACGGGAAATAAATAAAAGTTGAGTATGTTGAAGTTCCAAAAGGTCTAAACCCTAAATAGGGGCGGTTTTGCAACATGTAGGATTTAATTTTAGTTCATTTTGTAAATTTAGATTTAGTAAATTTTGAGAAAGTTAAATTTTAAAATTATTTGGCAAAATTGGTTGTTAAAAACGTAATCCAAGTTTTAATGCAGTTAATTTATTTAAATTTTAAATTTAATATGTTTTTAATTTAATTTATATGCTAAATATGAAGTATTTATTAATTGAATTTTAATTATTATTAATAAATTTTAATGATAAATAATATAATTGGAAAATTATTTAATTATCAAATAATTCAACTAATAATTTAATTAGTGATTGTAGTACTAATTATCAATATTTTAATAAGTAATTAATATTAATTAAATTGATTGTTATTTAATTAATTATTTAATTATTTTTTAAAATAAATTATTTAACTAATACTACTACTAATAACTTAATTAATTATTTAAGTATTTTTATTAGATTTAATTATTAATTGTCTCATAATTTAGTTGAGCTAATTATATTTATTAATTATTTAATTAAATTATAACTATTTATTTAATATACTACTAATTATATCACTAATTATTTAATTAAACTAATTCATTATTAATATTTTATATCATATTAATTAGCTAAATTAAATTAATTTCTTTTTTTTATAAAACCCACCAAATGAGCCTACGAGTTAATTTAAAAACAAATTACAAGCCCATAATAGAACAACGGCTCATAATAAAACATCAATTAGAGTAATTGTTCGAATCTAATACAAAAAGCAAATAAATAAAATAAAATCACAACAACCACAAACAAAAAATAACCGGACACGGCCAAGTGTTACATAAAATCAATCAAGAGTAACCTATAAAGAAGTGTTGAGAAGAAAAGCCAAAAGAAACGAACCATGAACCAACGCCAAGCAAGCATCAACATGATTAGCACAACTATAATCAACCAACTGAAATCAAATAATTACTTTTTGTTAGCTTTATTTTTGTTTTCCGCCTACTACGCTTCTCACCACCATGCATGGAATCATCATCTTCAATATGAATCTCCTTCAAATTAAACAAATCATCCGTAGACTCAACCAAGTCATTCCCATCACTCTGACTATCCAAAGAAGAACAATCCTCCAGCTAATCTAAATGATCCACACCATATTCCTTCAAATTTAAAGCTAAATGAGTATTCAGATCATTTTTTGGCATGATAGAGATATGCACATCAATAACATCCTCACAATTAACCATATTGGCAATAATAGGCAGCACACCAAGAACATCCAAGGCAGAGTAACCATAAAGCATCACCAAATCGCAAGAGGAAGCATCTAAATCAACCCTAAATTAAATTAATTTCTATTTTTAGATGATGGGCCATCTGGGGTTTGCTTTCATTTTCTCCTCTCTTTTTTTTTTGGATTTCCTGGTGGCTTGTTCTTAGTTGTTGCTTTGAGTGCTTCGCATTCTATTTGTGTTGCTTCACATGTAATTTTATGGAAAGGTAGCTAAATGCATCTCATTTCGATATGTTAGTTGAGAGCTTTGGATAGCAATTGCAAAGTATTGAATTCAAGTCATACGAATGTGATGTATATGAGTTTGTGTAAATCGGCCAAAATGTCGTTGAAGCTTCGCCTCCTTCGAGACGTCGAATCAGAAATGGTGACGTCAACTCGCTTGCTACGAAGGTAACCATCATCATCCCTTTCGCACGCTTCTTTGGCCAAAATCAAAAAATTTGTTGAACCCCAAGATTTAGAAAATATGAGATTTAGGCCAAAATAGGGTAACATTAGATTTATCTTGTCATGAGATTTATCAAATTATCAAATCCTGTTTGGCAGGATTTATGCTAAGGGCAAATTTTAAAAGTAAATATTGTTAATAAACAAATTATGTGATTAACTATGTAAAAAAAAAAAAACAAAATAGATATAATCGTTTGTTTAACGCGCAACTTACTTGTCCAGTCAACATTTAAAAGGAAAAGTAAAATATTGTTGCAAATTGTTTGTTAAATGGGTGACTTGCCACATAACACTATTATTTGTTATAATTTTTTTAATCAAATTTATAGTCTAAAAATAATAGTATATTGTAATAACACATTTTAATAAAATTTATTAAAATTTTAATAATTTCAGGACATTTGATATATTAGTAAAAAAATTATCTTGATAAGGCACGAATCTCAAAGCAAAATTGAGCTGTAAGCTTAAAAAATTAAATTAGAGACCATCTGAATTTCGATTTCACCAAACTTATAGTCGAACTAAACGTCTCGGAAATACGAACCCAACGACACAAAATTCGACTCAATCCGAGCCCAAATGAGTCCAAATCAAGGACCCGAAGCGCTGTTGGAAGGTTCAAACCGCAATTTGGATTACCAAACGGTTTCCAAACATAACAAGCTTATAGTCGAATCGAGCGTCTTGATGAGACGAATCCAACGAGCCCAAGATCACTGAATTTCGACATCACTAAGACATTCAAATGTCCATCAAATGATTCATGATCAAAGGATTCAACATCGGCCGTCCATCCAACCACTCCCAACTTACCCTTGATCCTTCATATGTTTACAAGTCATGCCACTCTCAACAAACTATAAATAGCCCCCCACTCTTCTCATGAGAAGAAGAAGAAAGAGGAGAAGGAAGGGAGGAATTTGGGAGTTCTCTTGCCACCGACCACCGCCGGGTCCTGCCGACCACCGCCGGAGTTCCTTCCGACCACCATCGGAGTTCTTGCCGACCACCGCCGGAGTTCCTGCCAACCACCGCCGGGTTTCCTGCTGACCACTGCCGGAGTTCCTGCCAACCATCGTCTGGTTTCCTGCTGACCACCACCGGAGTTCTTGCCGACCACCATCGGAGTTCTTGCCGACCACCGTCGGGGTTCCTGCGAACCACCGCCGGGTTTCCTGTCCACAAACCGCAGGAGTTCCTGCCAACCACAGCCGGATTTCTTACCGACAACTGCCAGGTTTCCTGACGACCATCGCCTAAGTTTTTCTATTGTCCGTCGTTGAAGCTTTTCCCAACCACTGTCTTATTTTGGTTGGTCCATCAATCATCAAATTTTTGTATGTTATCAACTTGCTATAATTCTAGCATCTCCAAGTAAAGGAGCGAATCAAACATTGTAACCAATCCATATATAGTGGAAATTTCTCATCTGGGCCAGGCCCCGTGGTTTTTCCCTTTTCAGGTTTTCCACGTAAAAAAGTTTATGGTGTTTATATCCCTTAATTATATGTTGGTGTGCTGGATATACGTATATTGTTAAGACGTTATATTTTTACTCTACCGCCGTGTATATTCTAGTCTGCATCAGTTTGGCGCCGTTTGTGGGAAAGCTTTCCCAATATTTCTTCAATGGTTGATCGAAGTAATAATGGCAATAGATTCTCTCGCTCTAATACACATCGAACTAGATTCCCATTCTGCAACCATGGACGTCGTAATTATCAGAGGGAAGGGCTTTCTTCCTTGGAAAATCGAATACATGTGATGGAGGAACAGCAGGCAAGGATCCTCGAAATACTGGAGGAGGTTGGCCAGCATAGGATGCTGTCTCAAAATGATGAACTTTCTCTCCATCATCCCCAGCAACATAATATAGGTGAGCAATTTAAAAATGCTCATAATCAAGCCAATTCTCCTCCTCCGCAATATAATCCAGAAATATATGATGCTGCTAGTTCAACACATCCTGCGCCTAGAGCCCATCAGATGCAAAATCTTCAACCCGCTCTAGATACTCCTCGCGATGTCATAAGAGATGAATTACGATGAGTGGTCCAAGAAGAATTCCCAATACGGGAAAGGAATCATTTTAATATCCAGTGAAGCTTTCAAGAATCTTCTCCGCTAACATACGAAATTCTTATACACCCTATTCCAACAGGGTTTAAGCTACCAAACATTGATTCATACGATGGGTCATCTGATCCCTACAAACACGTTGATCATTATCGAACAATTATGCATATACAGAGAGCTTCTGAAGCCCTTCTTTGTCAAGTTTTTCCTGCCACTCTAAAGGGTCAAGCTCGCACTTGGTTCTATGCTCTCCCTAGAAATGCAATCCATAGTTTTGCTCATCTTGCAAAACTCTTTGTCGAACAGTTTGCTGCTAATCAAATAATTATTAAAGATTCATCACATCTCTCTGGAATCCGTCAGAATGAAGGAGAATCTTTGAAAGACTATTTTCAAAGATATTCTTCTGAATCTCGACAAATCCTAGGAGTGGATCCTGAGTTACTACGAGGTGTTTTTCTTGGAGGGTTGCGCCCCGGACCTTTTTACTCTTCATTAATGCGAGAAACAGTTCATTCTTATGTTGACTTAATTCATAGAGTAGAAGCTCAAATTACTGCCGATGAGGCTATCAATGCTCATCGAAAATAATTTGAACAGCCTTCTAATAAGAGAAAGAATGGGCACGAAGTTGGAGCTGGAGCCCAAAAGTCTTAGAAGAGGAATCAAGATCTTCCACCACGGCCCCCTCAGCAAAATCGGGATTACAAGCCAAAGAAGGAGTACACTCCGTTGAATACAACTCGTGTTAATATTCATATGGCTATACAACATGAGCAAACTATTAATTGGCCCCAACCACTAAAGCCAAACTCTGGAAATCAAGATTATTATTGTCACTTTCATCGAAGCCGCGGACATACAACTGAAGCCTGTAGACAATTGAAAGAAGAAATTGAAAGGCTAATTCAACAGGGATATCTTTGTCAATTCACTCAAGATCCACCTGTTCAAAATGAGGCTAATCCTGCTAGGGGGCAGAATTAACTGCAGCAGCATCAACAGCAACAAAGGCAACAGCATACAAATCGCCAGATAGTTGGAGAAATTGAAACTATTGTAGGAAGGCCCTTAATATCCTCTCAAGTCTAACTCACTAGCCTGGAGGAACCGACTCTAAAGAAGGCACGATCTGATCACTCCATCACATTTGGGGATTCTGACTTAGAAGGGATTCATACTTCGCACCAAGACCCACTTGTCATTAATGCTGGTATTGGAGATCCATGTTAAAATATTAAAAGAATCTTAATCGATAATGGGAGTTCTGTTGATGTTCTCTTTTACTCAACTTTTCTTAGTATGGGGTTGACTAGAGAAAAGCTTCAACCTGCCGTTGAACCATTGTATGGATTTGATAATCGTCCAGTAGGAGTAGAAGGAACAATTACGCTCCCTGTCACAATGGGGGAATTTCCTCGACAAGTTACTCATTCAGTTCAATTTATTGTGGTTAAGTCAGAATCGACATATAATGCTATTTTTGGACGACCTTTGTAATCAATTTTTAAAGCTATCGCTTCAGTACCTCATCTGAAGATGAAATTCCCAACTCCAACAGGGATTGGAGAAGTGCGAGGAAATCAACAGGAGGCACAATCTTGCTATCTCAGACAGGCTCAACCTCACCCATCTGTTACTTTAAGCATTGAAAATTTTGATATGTAAAATGAAGATAACCTTTATAGAGCTTTCCCAGTAGAGGATTTAATTTGTGTCTCTATATCAGAAGAAGATCCACTCAGAACGGTGCAGATCGGGTCATTACTTTCTGATGAAGAAAATATACAATATACATATTTTTTGAGAACAAATCAAGATATTTTTGCATGGAGTTCGATTCATAAGAGAAGTATATTATCCAACTTGGCTTGCTAATGTCGTGATGGTTAAAAAAGCTAGTGGGGCATGAAGGATGTGCGTGGATTACACAAATCTCAATAAGGCTTGCCCAAATGATAGTTTCCCAATTCTTCGTATTGATCAATTAGTTGATGCAACATCAGGACATCAAATGTTAAGTTTCATGGATGCATACTCTATATATAATCAAATAAGAATGGATCCTGTAGATGATGAAGCAACTGCTTTTCAAACTGATAAGGGGCTATATTGCTATAAGGTCAAGCATTTCGGACTCAAGAATGCTGGGGCGACTTATCAACGCCTCATGAATAAAGTTTTTAAAGACCTTATAGGTCGTTCAATGGAGGTATATATAGATGATATATTGGTTAAAACACTTGAAAGGACAAAACATATTTTTGATCTGGAGCAATGCTTTAGCCTCCTTCGACATTACAACATACAACTTAACCCTGCAAAATGTGCTTTTGGAGTCACATCTGGAAAATTCTTGGGATTCATGGTTACTCGTAGAAGTATAGAAGCTAACCCTGAAAAAATCAAAGCTTTGAGAGATATGGTGCCCCCAAGGAATATAAAAGAAGTTCAACGTCTGAATGGAAGAATAGCTGCCTTATCTCGTTTCTTGGCCCGTTCAGGAGATAAATATTTGCCTTTCTTCAAAATACTAAGAAATGCCCGAAATAAAGGATTTCAATGGACAGATGAATGTCAAGCAGCTTTTGAACAACCAAAACTGATTCAAGGAGAAAGGTTATATTTATATCTGGCTGTCTCTTCAAATGCCATAAGCTCAGTGCTAGTCCGAGAAGAAAATGATATTCAACGACCAATATATTATGTCAGTAAAATTCTTTCTGAGACTGAAGGACGCTACCCATTGGCCGACAAGACAGCTTTGACATTAGTATTTTATGCTAGAAAATTAAGACCATATTTTCAAGCTCATACAATTGGGGTTTACACAAATCTTCCGTTACGGAGTATCCTTCAAAAACCTGAAGCTTCAGAAAAGTTAATCAAATGGTCAATAGAACTGGGAGAGTTTGACATCCACTTCTTACCCAGACCAGATATCAAATCACAAGTCTTGGCAGATTTTGTGATCGAATGTATTGTTCCAATTTCCGATGAAACACCAATCCATCTTTTCTCTTCTCCTTCTTGGACGTTATGTGTTGATGGAGCTTCTGGAAGCTTTGGGGCTGGGGCTGGAATTTTGCTAATCTCTCCTCATCATACCACTATTGAATATGGGCTGCGTCTAAAATTTCCTGCAACTAATAATGTCGCTGAGTATGAAGCTCTTATTGCTAGGCTGAGACTAGCTATAGAATGTGAAGTGCAAAATTTAATAATCCATTATGACTCACAATTCGTAGTCTCTTAAGTAGGAGGAGAATTTGAAGCTCAAAATTCTCAATTAGCACGATATTGTGATATGGTGAAGTCGCTTCTCAACCACATAGAGAAATTTGAAATTATTCATATACCTCGGGAACAAAACACTCGTGTAGATACTCTTTCAAAACTCGCTACTTCACTAACCGGTGACCTTTTCAAGAGAAAATATATCGAAGAAGTATACTTTCCTAGCATCGAAGGACCATGGGTTATACAATCAATCGACAAGCCAAAAGAGTTTTCTTGGATTGATCCTATACTATCTTTCTTACAAGAAGGAGTGCTGCCTGAAGATCCAACAACTGCAATACGACTCCGAAGGCAAGCAGCTAACTTTGTTGTAATTGGTGAAGAATTATATAAACGAGCCTTCAACGGGCCATATCTTAAGTGCCTTCCACCTTTAGAGGCCGATTATGCATTGCGAGAAGTTCATTCAGGTATATGCGGGGAACATCTTGGAGGAAAAGCATTTGCCAACAAAATCTTGAGAAAAGAATTCTACTGGCCAACAATAAAGCATGATGCACTAGAGTTCACTCAGAAGTGTAATAATTGTCAATTACACTCCAATCTCACTCATTTACCAGCCACTAAACTTTCGTCATTTCAAAGCCCATGGCCTTTCGCTCAATGGGGGATCGATATAATGGGGCATTTTCTAATATCTACCGGACAACAAAAATTTATCATCTTGGCAGTGGACTATTTCACCAAGTGGGTGGAGGCCGAAGCCCTTGCAAAAATTACAGAAGCAAATGCAAAATAATTTGTATGGAAGAATATTATTTATCGTTTTGACATTCCATAAAAAATCATCACTGACAATGGAACCCAATTCACTGGAAAAATCTTCACAACATTTTGCAAAGACCTCCACATACAACTGGTGCATACAGCTGTGGCTCATCCTCAAGCAAATGGACAAACGAAGGTTACAAATATAACTATACTTAAAGGGCTAAAAACATGTCTTGAAAAGGCTGGGGGCAGTGGGTTGATGAGCTACCAAATGTTCTTTGGGCTTACCACACTACTGCTAGAACTCCAATAGGAGAAACTCCATACAACCTCTGCTTTGGCACGGAAGCAATCATCCCGGTTGATATTGGAGTCTCGAGCCTCAGGGTTCGGACTTTCAACTTTAACAATAATGAAGAAAAACTCCTAGATAATTTGGATTTTCTTTCCAAGACAAGAGACATGGCATCCCTTAAAATCATGGCATATCATCAGCAAATAACTCGCCATTATAATCGAAAGGTGAATCCCCGATGCATCTCAGTCGGATATCTAGTTCCGCGAAGTCTTGAAGCAGCTGGAAAGGGCCCCCAACGTAATAAGCTATCACCATTATGGGAAGGCCCTTAAATGGTGGCATCCATGGTCAAACCTGGAACATTCAAGTTAAAAGATGGCGAAGGAAAAATGCTGCCCCGTACTTGGAATATCGAAAATCTCCGCAAATATTATCAGTAGTTATTAATAAAACTATTTTCTAATTGAACTATTATGTAGCCTTTCTATTTCCATCATAAAATTTTTCACTATCTCTTATATAATAAAAATTTGCTTGATCATTATCATTTATGTCCTCTTCTTTAAGCTGGAGAAAATAAGCGGTCCTAAAATAAAACATTAAGCATAGCATTAATTTGAGAAAAGCACAATATTCATTGTATCTCAATCAACAGATGATCAATCCCAAGGGGATTCGATCCAACCTCTTCCACACAAGTTAATGTCATTAAGCGATGTTTTGACAACACAACTTTGGATAGGTTTAACATCCTAAGAGGATATATATCATCATTTTCAAATTTTTATGATCAATCTTATAGGGATTTGATCCAACCTTATCCACACAAGTTAATGTCATCAAGTGATGCTTTGACAACACAACTTTGGATAAGTTTAACATCCTAAGATGATATATATCATCATTTTCAAAATTTTATGATCAATTTTATGGGGATTTGATCCAACCTCATCTACACAGGTTAATGTCATCAAGCAGTGCTTTGACAACACAACCTTTGATAGGTTAAACATCCTAAAAGGATGTCTCTTATTTCTTTCAAATAAAAAAAATCACTATTAAACTAAATGAATAATAAATTCTTAAGATAATTAAAAACTTTAATATTTCATAAAATCAATATATAAACTAGAGGATACATCTCTAGAAACAAAATGGATATATAAAAAAAATATAAGAAAATAGATGAAATACAACCAGTAATAAACATCTTATGCAATATCATTATCATCATCACTAAAAAGAACCTTTTCTAGTTTACTTTCAATATCTTCATCGCCCGAATCTGGAGAAGAATCCTCATATGCTTGACTTGTGGTCAGCCCTTCAATATCAACCCCAGTCTTACGGTTAACCAACCGAACACCTTTCAGGAAACCACGAGTAAAGCCTTCTTCGAGATTCTGACGCTCCAGA
Source organism: Dendrobium huoshanense (assembly GCA_016618105.1). Taxonomy (NCBI): domain Eukaryota; kingdom Viridiplantae; phylum Streptophyta; class Magnoliopsida; order Asparagales; family Orchidaceae; genus Dendrobium; species Dendrobium huoshanense. The sequence continues at coordinate 26,863,168 of CM028349.1, read as the reverse complement.
TCCTTTACTTCAATATCAAATAATTTTTCATAAGCCTCTTGAGCACGACTTTGAATCTCTCGATGATAAGTTGCAGACTTCTTGAATTCTTCAATGGCCTTCAATGATGTGGCTTCAATATCCAGAGTGATCGTTTCTTTTTTTTTTTTTAAGATGATCTTGTAACTTCTTGTTCTCTTTCTCAAGAGCTTTCTTCTCTAATGCAAGCATTTTCAAAGCTTCCTTTTGCTGGTTAATTTATGCACGAGCCTCAATCAACTCATGGAGGGAAAGATCAGCTTCTCGATTTTGGAAAGAGAGAGAGGTGGATATTGTTGTCAATTCAGTTCTACTTTCTGTCAATTGGCTCTCCAAGGATGATATTTCTTTAATCTTTACATCCAATATATCTTCGTTTATACTCTCTTTGTAAATATTTAACTTTTACAAATTCATCATTCCAATTATCCAAAATTGATTCAAATCGGGATACCATTTCCATCTTTTGAATCATCTACAATAAGAAATTTAATTATGTTAAAAAATAAGGAGAGACAAAAAAAAAAGAAAGAGAATGAAATTACTCACGATTTCATTAGCATGTCGTCGACCGCTACAAGTATGCTTCAATACATCTTCTGGTATATGCATTTTTGAGGATCGAGCTTCAATATCCGAATCAAGAGAAATTGTATCAATAGTCAGAAAATGTGCAGCTTCCTTGCTTCTCCCATCATCTCCCAGTGGAATCGCTTTATCGTTTATTTTTCTCTTCTTTAGGGAGGAGGAATCGGTTACTCTTTGACCTTCTGAAGGATGGCTTGCTGAACGCTTAGGAGCAGTAGGAGTTGTTTCACGAACCTTCTCATATTTTTTCAATTGAGTTGCATGTGATCTTCCTGCCTGAATAGAAAGGCCAACTTTAAAAAGACTTTCCTCTGTCACACATCGACTGATATAGCGCAGTTCCTGTTGAAGACTTTCAGTATTGGGAAAATTCAAAATTCTCAAAATATCTTCCTCTCCTACATGTAAAGAGCTTGGCAACTCTTTCAATTTATCCCATTTTTTAGGAAGACCCCACTCATTCTTCACAAAAAAGAATGAGTAACACCAATTCTTTGAAGGGTCCCTCGTTACAAAATCCAACCATTTCTTATTGGCTTGGCACGAAATCCGGCCATAAGAATCGCTTGTAAATTTACACATTTTTTATATATATTCTACGGTTAGAGACGCTCCACGTTCTCTAAAGAATACTGTCAATCCCACTATAATTGTTATCGCTCTACATAAAAATTGGGGTAAAGCAACATCGCATGCTTTGAAAATGTCAAGTAACTCGGGTGCTGGAGGAAATCTCAAACCAGCACGCATCGTCATTTCGTATACTGCTACAAATCATTGTGGAGGAGCATGTGCCCTGTCAGTTCTCTTTGGAGCAATAATCAACACCTCATTCGACATGTGAAATTTCTTACGAATTGCCGCCAAGCTATCAGATGTAATGATGGATGCAACATCATCAGATCTCCTCCTATCACCATCATGAGCAGAAGGAATAATTTTTGAAACATCCATCAATCCTCCACCTATAATAATAAGATTTTTTTTTTTTATAAAATAAGATATCAAAACTCTTGAACGAAGAAAATTAAAATATTATTACATGAAGTATTCTCCAGATTTTTGGAGGAAGACCTCTTTGAAGTTGTATCCAAGTTTCTTCGTTGATTGCTAACCTTGGAATTATCAGTCATATTTGTCTTCAAATTTTAAAAAGACTAACAAATACCTACACTCCCCGAGCTACCAATCCAGAGGAATGCTTGGACCGACACAAGAGAGTAAGGCTTTGATCGCCACCAACGCCCTCCGAGCTACCAATCCAATGTAGGACCGGCACAAGAGGGCAAGGTTATGATCAGCACCAAAATTCTCCGAGCTACCAATCCAAGAAAAATTTTGGACCGGCACAAGAGAACCAGGCTTTAATCGCCACCTACACTCACCGAGCTACCAATCTAAAGGAATGCTTGGACCGACACAAGAGAGCAAGGTTTTGATCGCTACTGACAATCTCCGAGCTATCAATCCAAGGGGAGAACTTGAAATGACACAAGATATTGTAATTTCCTCCACCTCCTAAAGAGGTATTTATAGGAAGAGGGGTGGGGTAGATGAAAAGAAATTCTAGAAAATTCTTGAATTTTAAAATAATAATAAGTAATAATTTGTGGAATTTTAAGAGACAAAAATAATTCTTTCACAAAAAAGGGGAGAATTTGAAAAGACATTCCTGATTTTTCTAAAAAAAAATTTCGATTTTTTTTTTTTTTTTTGAAATTTTAAAAGCCATAATTACTTCCACAAAAAATTATACAGAAAAAAGGAAAAATATTTATAAAAATAATAACAATCAGGTAACCATAAAGCATCACCAAATCGCAAGAGGAAGCATCTAAATCAACCCAAAATTAAATTAATTTCTATTTTTAGATGATGGGCCATCTGGGGTTTGCTTTCATTTTCTCCTCTTTTCTTTTTTTGGATTTCCTGGTGGCTTGTTCTTAGTTGTTGCTTTGAGTGCTTCGCATTCTATTTGTATTGCTTCGCATGTAATGTTATGGAAAGGTAGCTAAATGCATCTCATTTCGATATGTTAGTTGAGAGCTTTGGATAGCAATCGCGAAGTATTGAATTCAAGTCATACGAATGTGATGTATGTGAGTTTGAATAAATCGGCCAAAATGTCGTTGAAGCTTCGCCTCCTTCGAGATGTCGAATTAGAAATGGTGACGTCAACTCACTTGCTACGAAGGTAATCATCATCATCCCTTTCGCACGCTTCTTTGGCCAAAATCAAATTCTGTTTGGCAGGATTTATGCTAAGGGCAAATTTTTAAAGTAAATATTGTTAATAAACAAATTATGTGATTCACTATGTTTAAAAAAAATAAAAATTGGCATAATCGTTCATTTAACGCGCAACTTACTTGTCCGGTCAATATTTAAAAGGAAAAGTAAAATATTGTTGCAAATTGCCTGTTAAATGGGCGACTTGCCACATAACACTATTATTTGTTATAATTTTTTAATCAAAATTATAGTTTAAAAATAATAGTATATTGTAATAACACATTTTAATAAAATTTATTAAAATTTTAATAATTTCAGGACATTAACAATAAAATTTTATTATCTGAGTAAATTAACGTATATTATTAAAATTAATAAAATTTGTTGAAGGTACATTTTATCGCTATTTGTCCTGATATTCCCTGCTTCTAAACCACAACAGCAAAGATCCAGATCGTGCTTTATATTATTTGCAAGTCATTGACGGTTTGTTTTTAGGAAAATTAAAAAAAATTAAAGAATTAATGATTCAAAAAAAAAAAAATAATGAACGATATTTAAAGTTTGAATTCAAAACACGTCACGATTGCCAGTAGGGGTATCAATTTCGGGTCACGTTTTGGGTTCAGGTCGAACCCGAAACTGACCCGGTATTATTCGGGTCAACTTGAACCCGATCCATTTCTGTATACAGGTCGATTTTGCAGACCTGAACCCGACCCACTTTGGGTTCGGGTCAACCCGACACGACCCGCTTTGGATTCGAAGCGGCACGCCGGGTCACGCTTCGGCGTTCGACAGTAGCAGCTGGCGCGGCGGACTCGACAGAGGGACGTGCGATAGACTCGGTGGACTGTGGGACGCGCGATAGACTCAGTGGACTCGACCGTGGGACGCGCGGCAGACTCAGCAGACTTTACCGCGCGACGCGCGACGGACTCGACCGCAGGACGTGTGGTAGACTCGGCAGTCTCGACGGCGGGACGCGCCACGAGCAGCGCCGCGGCGGACACGACCGCGAGACGCGGGTTCGCGGAACTGCGCCGGCGGCTAGATCGTGTCACACGACTGGGCAGAATGATGCGGGCAGAGCGGGCAGACCGGGCAGCTGGGTCATTTCTGGGTTCCCGGGTCAACCCGAACCCAAAATTTTCGGGCCGGATTCGAGTCGGATTTTTTGGTCGGGACCAATATTGACACCCCTAATCGCCAGCATAGACGCAAGCAATAGATGTTTTTGAGATAAAATTTATTTTTGGCATATCAAATAGATCAGTTTCTCATCGGCAATCAGATAATAAAAGGGGAAAATCATACATTATGAAATGCACATTAGCAAACTAAAAAATCCGATTTTAAAATTTATTTTTTTATTAAGTAAGTCATTCGTTAAAGGATCGCTTATATATATATATATATATATATATATATATATATATATATATATATATATATATATATATATATATATATATATATATATATATATATATATATATATATATATATATATATATATATATATATGTTTATATATATATATATATATATAAACATACTTAATCACTTAATTTGTTTCTTAACGATACTTATTTTTAAAATTTGTCCTTAATGGCTTGTTTGGATGTAGGATTTAGGTCAATTGTATGCATTATTTGAGCTAATTCCTGTCAAATGTAAAAAAAACGCGAAGTTAAATCTCATGGTAAGTCTAAGCTCGGCTTCACAGAGATTTTGACATTTTGGCTCTAAATCCCGCATTTCGTAAATCTGATTGTTTTTGCAAATTTAAGAATTTAGTGTAAAAAGCACATGAAAGAGGAGAAATATCGATACCTTCGCGACGAGCTCCTTCAGTGACTTCCGATCTAACATGAACAATGCTATCATCGAAGATGGAGAAGCTTCGACTCTTTCAAAACTCTACCTCACACAAAGCTCAACAATAACAAATAGATGCAAAAGGTGGAGGATTTGATTGGGATGGCTTTCGTACTAATTTTTTAAGCAACTTTTTAGTGCAAAAAATTTTCTTGAACTAAAAAGTTTTGTAGTCAATTATTAAATTAATAAGAAATTAAAAAAAAAATTAATTTAAAGAAAAAATGTTAAATAAAAATATTATATTAAATTTTAATTTTAATAAGCATAAATACCTATAATAATTATTGTCAAAGAAGCTAATTAAGCATTTACATATGACTTCAGCACCTCATGTGAGTTTATAATAAATATGAACCTAATAAGCTATATAAATAATATTAATAAAAAATTTAAAAGGGATGTCAAACTAAAAAATAAGTTGAACTTTTTAAATTCATAAAATGTATATTATATATTTTAAACATATTTTTAATTAATTTTTAATATGAATAATATTTATTTATTTAGCTAATAATATTTAACTAATGCATATATGCTATAAAAATAAAATTTTATCCATTTATTAATGATAAATGATCTAACATAAATGATATATAGATGCAACTTAATAATATGAATTTAGTATATAATTTATACATTTAAATAATATCTAAACATATAATATAAAGTTGTAATAATTTATATTAAATTTATAAAATTATATGTGAAATAAAGTTATATTAAATGTGAATTAAATTTAAAGTTTGAATGCGTTTAAATATAAAATTATAGAATATATGAATTATATTTATTTTTTAGTCAAAATTTTATATTTTTACATAATTGTTATATTATTATTATGTCAAATAGATTTTATTTAAATAATTTTAGTATTTCTTATATCATTTGGTTCATCCCCCATTTCAACTCTAGTCGAGCCATCGAACCTTTAATTCTTAAGATTCTCTTCAATTTTCACAACCTTTATTTTAACTTTAAATGCCTTATAATATTTCTAATTTTAAATCTATAACCATTATTTTATTTATGGAAATATATATTCAGTAGTACATTTTGATCAAAATAATATCATTTTTTATAAATATCAGGCAAAACTATAAAACCTCTCAAATAAAAGAAGATAAACTCTTAAACATAGGCGCCTTTTGGTGCAACGGTCGAATTTTTATTTAAGAAACTTTGCAGTCAGTGTATTCATCCCAGAGAAATCCTATGATGGATGACCTTATGGAAAGTTATACCAACAGAATAAAACTGTGAGGCCCTTAGGCCTAAGCGGACAATATCTTGATAATTAAGAGTTTTGGTTGTTACAAATTGTATCAGAGTAATACACCAATCAGAAGAAGCAAATTATGTGTCATACAAGATAAAGTGCTAAGCCATATGTGCCACCTATTGAACTCTATATGGGACAAAATGTTTTGCGAGAGTCACCACTTGAACTTATAGGGGCTACCTCTAAAATCTTATATGTCTGATGGATGATTTTGGAATAATGATGCTGATAAAATCGTTAGTTACTTAATTGGAAAAGATTATAAAATATCTTACGTAAAAGAAGCTAAACTCTTAAACATAGACATCTTTTTGTGTAATGGTCAAATTTTCATTTAATAAACTCCGTAGTTAAGTGTGCTCGTCCCACATAATTGAGCCATCTTCAAACTTAATTGAACTATTTTCGATCCAAACTATCTCTAAAGCCTATTTGCTTTTTAAACCATGTTTTAATAATGTTTAAATATGAATTACACAATGTTTGATCTACATTTTTTATTATGGTTTGAAGAGGATTCAAAGATGGTTCAAAGATATCTTGATTATGGTTCAAAAATATTTTGATCATACTTTGATGACGTTTAGATCATGGTTTAACAATAGTTTAAAGATTATTTTACTATGATTAAAAAATGATTTGTTTTGATTTTCCCTTATTTATATCTTTAAAATTGATTTATTTGAGTTGTTTTATTATAGATGCAAATATTTGTTATAGTTATATACATACAAAGATATTATTCTCTTTGTGTAACATATCGAGCTAAGAATATTATGAAGAAACTTTTAAAATGTTCGAGACAAATTACCTCATTGCTAATGGCAAGAAATTCCACTGTAGTTGACATAATATAATATTTGACATTGTTGAATTTGCTCTAATTAAAACAAGAGTGTAAAAAAGATATCACTCTTAGAATTCATATTTATACAATTGTGTTGGAGGTTAAGTGCTATAAAATTGGCTATAAATAGGACAGTACAAAAAATAAGATAACGGTAAATAATTATATAGCCTAATAAGAAGGAACTTTTATTTGGTCCGGTGAACGTACGCAACTCTACGTTCGGCCGCCAGTAGAATCGCGCCACGCGTTTTCATTATTTACCGTGCGTCCCGACAACCCGACCCGGAACGGACCCAAGATTGCTCGGTATTGGTCGATTTTGCTCGGCAATAACCAATACCGAGCAATACAGAGCAAATACCTAGCAATACCGAGCAAATACAGAGTTGCACCGAGTTGTACTGAGTTTTTTCTAGCAATACCGAGCAAATACCTAGCAATACCGAGCAAATCCCTAGCAATACCGAGCAAATATTGAGTTGTACCGAGTTGTAAAAAAACTCGGTACAACTCGGTATTTGCATGATATTGGTCTTCACAGAGCGGTATTTCTCATTTTTTGCAAAGCAATACCGAGAAAATCGCGAACATAGCATTCCCGGGTTCCGCTCCGGGTCAAGTCGTCGGGCCGCGCGATAAAGAGTAAGAGCACGTGTCGACATGTTATTGGCGGCCGAACGTAGCTCTACGTCCGGTCAGAGGACGTAACAATTTGATGAAGTTGTATGTTGAGCTCTTAAGGGCATCACCAACGAATAACTCCATTTTTCACAGCAAAATACCGCAAAACTCCAAAATGCACTGGTGCTGCTCCAATCTAACGTCATTTTATGTGCTTCTGCGAAGGTAACGATCCTTCTCTCTTTCGCGCGTTTTTCCGGTTGAGGGAGCAAAATAGCATGGGTGAACAATGCAACGCCAATATTGGCGTTGCACTGTTCACCCGCAAGTAAATGGCGGAAGATTTAGGATTCGGTTGGAGCGACCGAACGATGTCATGCGCTCGTTTGACGTTCGGTTGGAGATGCTCTAAGAAGTCATTGTCTTGGCTTATATTGATAATCATATAACTGTGTTGTCAAACAATAGCTTTCCTTGATAAGTCATCGCTCACTGAGTAGTTCTTAGGTCAGATCTCATAGATAATAGCTTCTAAGTCAACGTATAAGCTTTACTTGCTAACTTTGATGATTTCTTAGATTACATTCGCTTGTTTGAGACGAGTTCTCTTGTAGGCTAATGAATATAAGATCAAGATCATATTAAATTTGGTTGAATGAGATTGATTTAGCTTGGACAACTTACTCCTGAACCAAGTATTCTAAATATTTGGCTATATTTTTTTAAAATAAAGAATTAAAAAGGTAATGCCTCTTATTTTTAAAAAATGATTGCTTATAATATTTTGGTAGTATTTTTATTTAGTTTAAAATATTAATTTTTAAAAACTCCAAAAACGACTTTTAAATTTTTTGGTATTTAAAAAAAGAACTACTATTATTGTCATTGATGGGCAATACATGTTCGCCACTGTTGACGAACACCTTTGACAACCACTAACAATCGCTACCACAGTAGCAATCACCTTTAACTATTGATGGTAGTTGCACCACAACAACATAAATTAATTTATTCAATATTCAAACAAAAAATAGCAAATATTTTTTTTTAAAACACTATAAATAAAGTAAAATAAAATGCATCAAATATGTTTTATACTTGATACATCACCAAAAATTGTATTGATCAGGCACGAATCTCGATGCAAATATGAATCAGAGGCTCCAAAAAATTTATTTTGCAACCATCCTATTTCCTACTTCAACAAACTTATAGTCAATTTGAACATATCGGTGAGACGATACCAACGACACCAAAATCAGTCTAATTCAAGTCCAACCGAGTCAAAATCAGGGGTCCAATGCGTATTTGAAGGGTTTAAAACATAATTTGGATTACCAAATTAGGCATTCTTATAGCCAAATCGAGCGGCTCGACGAGACAAATCCAATGAGCTCAATATCTTCAAATTATGATATTATTAAAACACTTAAATGTTCGATCAAGGCTCCATAATCAAAGGGATCAATAGCGGTCGTCCATTCAAACCATTCCCATCTTGATTTTGATCCTCCCCATATTTACAAGTCATGCTACTCTAAAAAAAGAGGAGGAAGAGAATGGAAGAATTTGGAGCTTCCTCACAGCCGACTACCTCCGGAGTTCTTCCTGACCACCATTAGACTTCCACCAATTCGTCGACCACCACCGAACTTTCACCCGTTCACCGAACACAGTCGAAGTTCTTCCTCACGACTATCGGGCTTCCGCCCATTCGTTGACCATCGTTGGACTTCCGCACATTCGTTGACCATCGTTGGACTTCCGCACATTCGTTGACCATCGTTGGACTTCCATCTATTTGCCAACAACCGTCAGAGTTCCTTCCAACCACTGTCACCAACTACAGTCCTTCTGACCACCATCACCCGATTGATTACGGTCATTCCGACCACTATCGTCCAACTACGATCCTCCCTACTTCCGTCGTTCATCGACTATAGTCCTTCCAATCACCATCGTTAACTATGGTCCTTCTGACCTCCATCTCCCGCAAAATACAATCTTTTTGAACATCGTCGCCCGTCGACTATGGTCCTCCCGACCACTGTCGCCCAACTACAATCGATCTTCCTGACCTCCATTGTTTGCCGACAACGGTCCTTCCAACCACCATCGCCAACTACGATCCTTTCTGACCTCCGTCGTCTGCTGACTACTGTCCTTCCGACCACCATCACCCAACTTTGGTCCTTCCGAGTACCGTCACTTGACTACGATCTTTTCTACATTCGTCGCCAGCCTACGGTCACTCCGACCACGATTATTCGATTACGGTCCTTCCGACTTACATCGCTCACCGACTATGATCTTTTAGCCTAAATGAACATATCAATACCGATTCTTCCAACTCCCACCATATAATACACTCTATATAATGTATATTTCCTACATCGAGCCACGACATTCCTCCTAAAGGAAAGGCCTCATTTTATAATCAACTACAAACACTAGTGGATTCATTCAAATCAGGCAAGATTCCATGATTTTTCCCCTTTTCATCAGTTTCCAAATAAAAATTATTATGTCTTTTTTATGAGCTATGCACCCCTACCTATTAATTTGTTTGTGTGCTGGATTTTGTAAAAAACTAAAACATTTATCTTTATATTTCTCTATAGCCACAAATATTTCAGGACTCGACAATACAATATAAAAATGTTAACAAAATAAGATATAATTAAAAAAATAAAAGTATAAATTTATCTTAGCTTGGTCTAGGCATTATCGTTTTATTTTTTTTTGTTAAATATTTTTGAACTTACTACTTATATTTATGCATACTGAATTGTTGCATTACGCCGAGATGTAAAACATACTTTATTGACTAAAGTTTTCTAGCACTTAACACAGATATTTGTTAAAATAAAATATAAGAAGGTTTTTATTAAAACTTTGTGCATCATGAGGATTGAGGGATAACAAAAATCAAATCCTATATTTTTTGTATTTAAATTTAATTTTGTGGAAATTTAAAACCAAAATACATACCTGAACTCGGTTGACCGATCCGTGCCGCGAGCCGATTCGAGCTCTTCAAATGGGCGGTGAGCCGAAGTCGACTAAACCCGTCAATGCCTACATTTTCCATGGTACTTGGAAAAAACTGGTGATGAGCGATATAGGTCTTTGATGGATCCATTAGGTTTTGGTCGGATCTAGACTTTGATGGAAATGGAAGGAGCAAGCTCGTCGGGATCCGGTGGCGCAGCTCAGCCCACCGTATTACCCTCCAGGCGTTCAAAAGGTGTGCTATTTTTTTCCTCAGAAATCCATTTAAAGATCCTTGAATACTTCTCGGTATCCTTTTCCGATTGTTCTTTGTTTGATTGAAATCCCTGCTTATTGTTTAAAAGCTCTGCTTGTTATCTAGGGATTGGTCGTGCCGATGATCTTTTCTTCATTTTTTTTTTGTTAAATTTTCCCAAGGGTTATGTCGTGCAGTTTCGTCAATATATTGCCTTGAAAGTTGAAACGCTCTGGACTGCATCCAGCACGAATAAATGAAATTTGAGGATTTATTAAGCTTAACCTAAATAGTTAGGATAATGCTATTGTTGATGATAATGAATGATGAGGGAGGTCTTATATTTGAATGAAAGGGAATTGAGCATTAAATGAAGCATGTGTTGTAGCAGCTATCAAACGAATATATGCTAGAAGTTTGATTAGATAATTAATTATGTGAAGATACTCTTATAAGCATTTATAGATCAAATGTTTTTGTCATGTGTGTAGCTTCCATGAAAGCTAACAGGCTTTGATCAACTAAAATGTGCCACAATGAGCATAAACCAGAAAGTGGATCAATTCGATTCACTGTAAGATTCTTAGTATAATTGTGAACATGCCAAGCAATTTTTAACCCTTTTTCTTTGTCTTAATTGAGGTTGACTTCATGTCAAGTACTTGATTGAAAATCTTTGGAAAGCAATGTGTCTAGCTAAACTCCCATTTGTTAAAAATAGAGTTAATTTTCTATGTTGATACCATTGATCATCTCACATTTTATAATTCTAGGTTTAAAAATGATTGTAGTGTTGCCATTAATCTGATCTACGATTGATATTGCCTAGTGTGGTATTATATACTACCTAAGTAAAAATAGTTTTAATTAAAAAAATCTTCTCTATAGATGCATGCATCTACTTAACATCATAATGCTATAAACTAGTATCACAATTCTTCCCCGTTGACGTCATAAAAATGTTTCAGCATGAATTGCAAATTTGTTGTAACCACTAATGATATTCTCTTTCCAAATGAATTATCATCATAAATTTAACATGTTAGTGAAAAAGCAATTAAAGAAAAATATATATTAACATTGAAACCAATTAAAGAATTTAACATGTGAATAATAAAATAAGTTAAGAGTAACATCTTAATAAAAAATTAACACCTTTCTCCATTAACTAGAATTATGAAGCAATTTTAAATGAACATTTTAAAAATTAATTATAGTCTCATTTTTTTAAGCTTATCAATTAGCCTTAGGTGAAGTATTTATTATCTCAAAACCCCTTAATTTATCTGTAAAAATATGTATAAAAAATCTTATAAAGATCTTCCCGAATTAGGTTTCCAATGGCTAGCCAAAAGCGCAAAAGAAAACTCCCAACGGCTAGTTCAACAAGTCATTTAGTTTATGGTATAATAAGAAACAACTAATGTCTTGAAAAATTATAATAAATTTAGTTTTAATCTAAAGTATGTTATATATTGTATGAAATTGTATTTAAATTTTAATAAATCTAATGGAACACGAGAAGCTCAAATTCATTAATTAGAACATAATTTCTTCATTAACAATAATTATTAAATAATCACATGAGTTTTTAAATGTGACAAACGAGCTTAGAAAAAAATGATTTATTTGTCTAGGGATATAAATATGTTCGCAACATATCAGAAGTTTCATGCAAAATAGAAATTTAAAGCCACTGAAAAAAATTATGATGTATAAGCTAACTATCCTTAAATAACATAATTAATCATGACAGCGTTTAAATATAAAATTTAATGACACTGATAGGAAACAGTAAACACTTGATGTCTCAAGTGAAACCTAACAATCTTGACAAAATCAGCAAGAATACTCAACAAGTAGAGGAAAAATCAAAGAAAAATAGCCCACTTTATCGAGAAAAATCAACTAACGGAAGAAAAATAAACAAGATAAAAGTGATCCTCAATTTGAGAGGGGGATCAATCTCTCTCGATTCTCTATATGCTGCTTTGGTCCCGTAAGGACCGGCTAGACCGTTCTAACAATACTCTCCTCCCAAAGACCCACCTTGTCCGCAAGGTGGAAAGACGACACCCCACCTTGTCCGCAAGGTGGAAAGACGACACCCTCCTCCATTACATCTTCATCACAAACGGTAAGGACCTGAAGAGTTCAATCCTTACACGTATGCCATGGCGTATAACTCTTGTCACATCTAAAATAGAGTCCTTTACCCTTTTCTCTTGTAAGTCCATTTTTGTGAGCTTCTTGAAGCTGTCCCCAGGTCTTACTCCCACAATATTCTCCTTCGAAGTCTCCCGAAGAGTACCTGGTGTCGGCTCCTTGGGTGTCAGAAAGGTGGCGGTCCTCCTGTGCAGACCTCCTGAGCTGCTACATCTCATCTCTCTCTCCATATGTCTCTGATCCTCCACCAATTGAGCTAGCTCTATAGCCTCTCCTAAGTCACGACTCACGAGGTCTCATTACTCTAACTGTTGCCCGAATCTCTAGTGCCAATCCCTTCATGAATTTTTTCTCTAGCACTGTCTCAGGAAGGCGGTCCAATCGACTAGCAAGGTACTCAAATCTCTCACAGTGCTCCGTTACTGAACCCTCCTGTGTCAAAACAAAGAATTGCTCATAGAAGTCTCCTCCCTTGCCAGTTCAGAAACGTTCTCCTAAACAATCCTTTAATTCCCTCCAACTCCAAATGGGTCGCCTCATGTCCGGACATTGATACCATGCCAATGCCTTCCTTTCTAAGCATAGTCTTGCCGCTGTCAATTTCTCCTCATTTTTCAACACGTTGACTGCAAAGATCCACCAATGCCTTCCCTTCTATCATTGAGTGATGCGATCTAATTTTAAAAATCAACAATCTTTTTCTCAAAATCTGCTTTGAGTTGCCCAAGTTGTCCCTCCATAACTCCCACTTTCCTTTCGGTCATTGGTTCCCCTTAGATTGACGTTATCTAACACCAATTTGATAGGAAACACTTGAAGATCTCAAGTGAAACCTAACGATCTTGACAAAATCAGAGATAATACTCAACAAGTAGAGGAAAAATGAAAGAAAAACAGTCTACTTTATTGAGAAAAATCAACTAACGGAAGAAAAACAAAGAAGATAAAAGTGATCCTCAATTCGAGAGGATGACCGATCTCTCCTAATTCTCTAAACGTTGCTAGAGCCCAAAGGAAACCTAAACCTAAGAGATCTCAAATTTCAGCCAAATTCAAGATACCTTAACCCTAGGAAAACCAACTATTTAATGCATACAATTCAAAAGGAAATCTCTAAACAGTCCCTACATTCAAATTTCTCTCCTAACTCCCTAAAAAATCCTTCCAAAATGACTCTGTCAAATCTGGGTGGTCGGCTCCTGCGTACAGGAGGCGGAAAACCTCTGCCTGTTTCGCCCGAAAGCCGGTCCTGTAATGACCGGCTAGACCTGTCCTATGGGCCGGTCTAACAGACACCTAAGCCACATAAACTTAATAAATCCCAAGATAAAATAGCTTAGCATGATATGAATACTAATTATTATAATTTATGAAATAATAAATACATTATAAAGATATCTAGATTGATTCTAAAAAATTATAGCTAAATATATAATAATATATATACATAATTTAAATCAATTTTCATTATGTTTATCATCCTTGAAAGCTTTTGATAAAATCTACTCGATCAAATACAAGGGATTTTAGTAACAGATATTCTAAGCTATACATAGCTCTTGGTGACCTTGATTCTTCACTTGAGTCTAAATGTCTTGAACACTTTTGCTCTTCTAAAAAGCTGCTCAGTGACAACATCATCATCTTCATTAACGCAATTATATTAAACTGTAAGAAACTATTTGATAAATATTAGATGACATCATACAAAGTTTTTTATCATCAAATTAAATATTGAGACACACGAGTTACTATGCTCATGAGGTTAACACCTCTTCTACCAGCTGCCATTAAAATCAAATAATAGAGCCTCCTCTTTCTTTCTACATGGGCTCAAACTCCCTTCGCTGCTTTCAATTTTAATTCAGTCTTGACCTTCAACCGTCGGTGTCCACCTGTAAGAGTTAACACACCATCCCCATATCTCAATAGCTTGGCGCTGGCCACCTCGCTATAGAGAAAAATAGCTACAAGTGAACAGCTTCAGCAACACCTTGTTCTGCCTCCAGAAGAAAATTTCACCTATGAAAGATGACACAACATTAATTCATGCATGCCTTCTTTAAGCTAACTGAGGCAGTGGGTATGAGATAGATTGGAGTGATTTTCATGGCTTGAATTTACCTACGAGCGAGGATATCCATTTTTAGCCAAATCTCTTCAAACTAGAATTAGATTTTTAAAATTTGATATATCAGAATTATCCAAGATTTTCAATGGGTTTATTTTGATTTTTTATGCAATGGTTGTTGAGGAATTTATCCACCATATATCGATAGGTTAGCGTACACAGCACCGCTATGCTTGAGATTTGATCCTTTTGCCTTCCAGATTAGAATGTCAAAACCTAATCATTGGTCTAACCTCTTCCTTTGTGTTACGTTTGTACTTCACAATTCATCACAATAAGGTTAAGCTTGGAGTTTAGCATTTTTTTTATGGAATATCTTTAAATGAAGGTAAAATCCTCAAATACTTGATTAGCAATAATTCTCTCTTTCTTTTTCAATCTGAAAATTGAATTTATCTGAAATTTGAATTTATCTTTTGTAGTGAACTATGCCTTATCATAAATTTCTAACCATAGAAGTGAAGCAACTTCATAAGATGATTTTTATTTCACTTATTCTAATATTGTAGCCATACATTTATTGAGAGGTTTAATGGAGAATATAGAGAGAATAAAGAGGATCTTCATATTATATTTATTGATTTAGAGAAAGCATATGATAAAGTTCCAAGAGAAGTGCTATGGATAGTTCTAAAAAAGAAAAAGGTTAATAATGCTTATATTCAAGTCATTAGGGATATGTATGCTGGAGCTGTCACTTGTGTTCAAACACAAGATGATTTGACCAAGTATTTTCTAATTTCAGTTGGATTACATCAAGGATCAGCCTTAGGCCCATTTCTTTTTGCTTTAGTCATGGATGTCCTTACTAGAGATTTGCAAGAGGATGTTCTCTGCTGACGATATTCTTCTTGTTGATAAGACTAAAGAGGGAGTTGAATGTAAACTTGAGTTATGGAGGTCAACCTTAGAGTCTAAAGATTTTTGCTTGAGTAGATCTAAAATCAAATACATGGGAGTGTAATTTTAGTTGTAATAGATCTAGTGGGAGGGGGGGGGGGGTTTACTTTTTGAGCGATCAAGTTCTTAATAAGAGTACACATTTTAGATATATTGGGCCTATTGTTCAGAGTGATGGTGAAATAAATGAGAATATTATTAGTATAATTCAAGTTAGACGGTTGAATTGGAGGAATACAACAGGCTTGTTGTGTGATAGAAAAGTTCCACTCATACTTAAGTGAAAATTCTATAAGATGGTTGTTAGACCTGCAATGTTTTATGGCGCAGAATGTTGGTTAGACCGGCAATGTTTTATGGCGCAGAATGTTGGTCATTAAAAGAGAAGCATAATATTAAATTAAGTGTTGCAGAGATGAGGATGCTTAGGTGGATGAGTGGCTTTACTCTTAGAGATAGAATACGAAACGAGGATATACGTGAAAAGATTGGAGTAGCTCCAGTGGCTGATAAGATTAGAGAGAGTCGCCTTAGATGATTTGGTCACATAAAACGGCGGCCTTCCAATGACTCGGTTAGGAGAGTAGATGTATCATATTTGATCTATGTTAAGAAAGGTAGAGGTAGACCTAAAAAGACTTGGTTAGAAAATTTTAGAAATGATCTTTTATTAGATCTAAATGAGAATTTGAATCTTAACAGGACACAACGGAGAAAAAGGATTAATGTAGCTGACTCCACCTAGTGGGATAAAGGCTTGATTGTTGTTGTTGTTGTATACTAATATTGTATTCTGTCACTAAAATTATATATTTTATTTGACGTGTATTTCTTTTCTAGTTATGAATATTTAAATTTTATAGTTTTTTTTTCTTTTACTTGTCTTTTTTATTTGGCTGCCCAAATTTATGAAGGAAATATTTTTTATTCTAGTCTTTTATAGATTTACTCAACAGAACCTGCCAGCCTGTAAACCTGCTTTGACTCCAACATTGGTGAGTTGATTATGATAGCAAGTTCCATACGAATTTTGTGGATCTTTCAGTTCAAGTTTTTATATAATTTTACTCTATTTGAACCTGTAATACAGGTAATAACTATATTTCTATTGGCGGGCATTACTTTTGTGCCAGTTGGAATTATATGCCTTCGTGCTTCAGAAAGTGTAATTCCTCTGTTCATGCATACTAAATGTTTGAGTAATTACATATTTGCCTACGCTAACCATTCCTTTTAGCTTTCTAATATCATTGTTTTATTCTTTCAGGTGGAAGAACATGTGTTGCGATATGACACCGAATGTATACCTGAAGATTATAGAAGCAATAGAGCAGCCTACATAAAGGATGACTCGATTTCTAAGAAGTGTACATTAAACATAAAGGTTAATCTACATTCAACTGCAGCTCTGTTTTCTGTGGATTTATGATGCCTCTTTTTTATATTTCTATGAACCATTGAGAAGCATATCTACTATGATCTGATATTGTGCTTCTTATTTTTGTAGCAAAGCATGACCGCACGTTTTCACTCTTAATTTTAGCGGATCCATCTTTTCTTAATATTTAATGACTGAAAATTCCTCATGCCTATTACTTGTGCTTCAGCCAATGGGAGGTTTGGGTTTGTATGTGGCCTTACTCTTGCATTGTATAGAGGTTTTTCAGATACAAACTCAATGATATCACTAAATTTATGGGATTTTATTTGATAAGATTTATCAAGCAGGGAAATATTACTTGCTACGTAATTAAAAACAATTTATGTGAAAAAAAAAAAGATATCAAATTGTGATTTTTCTATTATAGATCATCAAGGTTGTGATTCTCGAGTCTCTAATGAAGGGGTAGACATACATATTAAACTTGATCTACTGCCAGCATGTGATTTATCATATATTTCTTTCTAATTCTAAAATCTAAATTTAGAACATTAGTTAATTAATAATCTGCCAGAGTAAATGCTAGTTGTGGTTCTCATATGCTATTTAGTGTTCATTGATTGTTTTTGGATTGAAAATTATAGCAAATCCTAATTATTGTCTGATACTTTATGTTGATAAATTGGAATATTTTGTTTTGGTTAAAGCATTTTTTGATAAACGTCTTTCTACCGTAAGTATATTTTTATATGTAATTTGTCCTTATATAAAAATATTTATTCATTTTTTCCATATGATCTTGTCTTAGTTTCCTGTTGGCTGTAGCAATGAGTGCCATGTGTATATAAAATTGCTTCCCTTTGGAAATATGTTTTATCCAATATTTATTTATTCGCTTGCTCTTCTTTTATGAATAATCACAATATTTTGAATTGTCAGTGCGACTTCTCAAGTAATTGGAACCGCAGTCACATTTTTTCTTTGTTAATATCCTAATCTTTTCGTTCTAATAGATTTATAGCATTTTGTTACTTCAATATTAGACTTCCATTCATTTCCTTTCTTTGCTAATATGATCCAGTCTCTGAACTGATGACTGCAGCTACGAAATCAAATGAAAGCACCAATATATGTCTATTATGAACTAGATAACTATTATCAAAACCATCGAAGGTGAGGCCCATTTTTAAATTTTGTCGATTCTCTTATCAATTAAGGTTTTGTTTGGGACTCTTTTTTACTGTTTCTTAAAGCAGTTTTTTAGTATAAAAATTAAGACTTTTATACTAGAAAGCTGCTTTAAGAAGCGGCGAGAAAGCCGCCCCAAACAAAGCCTAAGTTTCTAGGAAAACATTTCGGATTCATCAGCAGTATTGATTAGAATTTCTAATTCTGCCATTGTTTTAATTATGGTGGTCAAAATTTTACCAGGTACGTAAAGAGTAGAAGTGATAAGCAGCTTCTTTATGGATTGCAGTACAAAGACATTAGTTCTTGCAAACCTGTAGAGTCGAGCAATAGTCTCCCTGTTGTACCTTGTGGGCTAATTGCATGGAGCTTGTTTAATGATACTTTCACATTTGATGTTAAGGCTGGAAAGTTAAATGTCAACAGGAGGAATATTTCTTGGAAGAGCGACCGAGATCACAAATTTGGCAATGACGTATACCCTTTTAATTTCCAGAATGATACATTAATTGGCGGAGGAAAACTCAATCAAAGCATTCCTGTGAGTTTTCAATCTATCAAAGTTTATACATGTAATTCAAATTTGTTTGTAGGGAATATCCTTACATGTCAATGTTAGAATAATTAAATTTAATAATTATATGAAACGTCACAACAATAATTATTTAAGTATATATGTTTAATTATATAAATCATTAAGTGGTCTATATATTTTAATTTTTGAAATTTTATTTAATAATTTAATTATTTATATTTAAATCCTATTGGTTAAGAAGAGATAATTTGATCAATCGTTTATGGACCGTTTGATCAAATAACTCCTATGAGCGGTTTTTATAACTAATCCGTAGGAAATAACTACCGGTCATCTCTCTCTCATCATGGGGGTTAGTTTATTCCATAGAGAATTAACTCATAAAGAAAAAAGAAAGTGAAAGAAAAAAGAGTGATAAGTAGTTCACAATTCAACAAATTCAACATGAATCAAAGTATGTTTTCTTCCGATTAAAATGTTGCGAAAATCATCTTGTTTAAGATTTTGTGGATTTAAGATTTATGTAAATTCATGTTTTTATTTCGATTTCTTTTTTATAATTTATAATGTGAGTTTTTGCAAGAATTAAAGAACTTATTTTTTCATGTTGCGAGTTCTTGCTAGATTACAGTATGTAAGATTAAGTGGCATTCGATTGTTTCTTTATTTAGAGTTCATAATCTCTGTTGAAATGAATATAATTGCAAAGACATGATGCTTCTAGTTTAGAATGGTTATAAGAAATTTCCTTCCAGTTTTCCCATTGCGAGCAGCGAGTTATTTAGTTGTGCTTCCTATGAAAACTAATTTCTCCAATTCTCTAAAATGAAGATAAAGGAAGACTTAATACAATTAAAATCACTGAAATGTAATAGCTCTCTAAATTTCTAATGCACTTTTTTTTTCTATTTGGATTTATCTCCAAATAGCTAAGTGAACAGGAGGACCTCATTGTTTGGATGCGTGTAGCTGCTCTACCCAACTTTCGGAAACTTTATGGTGTGATTGAGGAGGATCTAGATGCTGATGAGCTTTTAACGATTCATCTTTCTAATAACTACAATACTTACAGTTTTGGTGGGAAGAAAAAACTAGTTCTGACGACTTCGAACTGGCTGGGAGGCAAAAATAATTTTCTTGGATTATCCTACATTGCCACAGGCTGTTGCAGCATTTTAGTTGCCATTATTTTTGCCTTAATTCATGTGAAATTCCCAAGGTAAATTTTAGTTCTCCAGATATCATAAGTCATTCTATATTTTTTATTCCTCCATTTTGCAAATCCATTGGCCGTTGTAAAGATGGTCAAATCAGGACTTAGAAGTATTAGAAAGCCTTCCTTTTTTTTCCAATGATTAGGCGCTTATGCACGCTACAAAGATATGTTTTTCATTAACTTGGCTTTACCATTTTCTTCACTACAGATTGGTTCTTAAATCATATAAGTCGCTTCTGCTACTTTATTTTCACATTCTATGAATATTTCAATTTCATATAGCACTGGGTTGACCTTCTTGTTTTCTATCTGAATATTAACTCTCTTAATTATATTTCCATGAATTGCTGTTTTCTTCTTTTATCTCTCTATTGTTCCTGGATTCGGCCTGTGCCTTATTAGTTATGTAAGAAGAACCAGCCTGATTGAAGTAGACTTATGATAAGGTTTCATGTTCTTGCAAACTAAATCACTGATGCAGAGCATCTTAGTTAAAATACTCCTTAGGTGATGTAGTGGATCGTTGGAAGACTCGACCTGCAAGAAGGATTTTGTTTTCCCAATCCAAGGAAGAAGAAGAAGAAAAGCTCTAAAGCTTCAAAAGTGTAATATATCATTCAATGAGCTTTTTCCTCTACAATACTTCATACTTATAAAGCTAAAAAGAGTATTCTAGAAGGTAATACTAACAAACTAGATAAGGTGTCCTAGGAAATACTTCTAGCTTAAAATGCACCGCATCATTCTCCCCTAGCGTAAAAAAAGGCTCGAATCCGTCGAGGTGCTTTATTGTAAAGAAGATAGATATAGAAATTATAATCAATCCTCCGGGGTCAAACACTTTGCGTCTTTGATGCCCAATCATTACTCGCATGCAGGCTAGGTGCTTGAGGGATTCACTCAAAATTGAGGCATCATTTGCATCTTCCTCATAGTCTGTTTGAGCTGATGTTCTACCACGTAGTATTTCAAAATTCTCAAAGCATGATCCCACAAAACATGCATCTCTTTTTACAGAGGATTTTTGTAGTTGAGATCCAAGTGCTAAGGCATCCCGCAGTTGCTTTAATCCACTCAACTTGTATGTTAAATGATATGTGCCAATGACAAAATCATGGATATCCTGGCTAGCGCGAGCATTCACAACCATAATAATTGGGCCATCATCTATTCGAAGGCCAAAAATTTTAAAATGAAATTCAACATTTGGCCAAAAGACATTGTCAAAGTGCAAAGCAATTTTACTCTCTGTCCCAACAGCAATACCATTGATTGCTTCTTCCTTCCAATCCGGAAGCTTTGGCTCGAACTTGATAAGATTGGCTTTAAGAACACCGACAGGAACAATAATGACAACAGCATCTGCCAAAAATGTTTTCCCATTTTCGGTTGTAACTTCGACACCCTTCTTACCTCGGACAATATTTGAAACTCTGTGATCAAGACGGATGTCCAAACCTCTTGCTAGAGTGTTTATAATAGGGAAGTAACCTCGAACCATTAAACCATGACCACCAGGAAGTAAGACTTCCTGATCCCAATGTTTGAGCGATATAATATCCGCATCTGACGCAAACAAACCTTCCATTCGGCACAAATACCACTGCATTACCCGGTAGGCAAGTCCTTCTAGCTTCATTTGTGGACATCTCTCCATGACAATAGAAAGTGCTCGTGCAATCGACATATCCTCATTATATTCATCCCTTAGTTTGTTTGCCTCTTCCAATATTCTCTCAAATAACTCACCAACCTTTTTGACAAGCTCTTGAGGGACTTGATTCCCATCAGTATCAAAGAGGGCATAACTCTCAAGGTCGTGATCAAATAATACATAATTGTCATTGCTGGTGCAATAAAGGGGAAGCCCAAGTCTTCCAATCAAAGGTGCCAATGGATTTTTATTGCAGACATCGTGCAACCAGGATGCACCCATGTCAACAGGAAATCCAAAATAGTAATCAGTGTGCACACGACCACCAACTCTATCCTTAGATTCCAAAACAACCACCTGAAAGGATGCGTTCTTGAGAGCACGGGCGGCGGCAATGCCTGCAAATCCTGCACCAATGACAATAGCAGAAGGAGGGATGGCTGTCTTCTCTCATTGTCAAGAAATGACATTCTAAACTGTTGCTGTTGTTGAAGCAATGCACCAAGATATGCTCTCTGGATACCAAGTGAATCTCCATAAGAATTGCCCATGAAGCCTCTCGGC
The DNA here is from genome assembly GCA_016618105.1 of Dendrobium huoshanense. Lineage (NCBI taxonomy): Eukaryota > Viridiplantae > Streptophyta > Magnoliopsida > Asparagales > Orchidaceae > Dendrobium > Dendrobium huoshanense. The sequence continues at coordinate 26,840,714 of CM028349.1, read as the reverse complement.
AGCAATCGGCCAAGTTGAATATCTGTGACATTACGTCTAGCAGTTTGTGAGCATTGCGTTGGATCAGCTTTGTAAGTCGAATTTAAACCAGGTATTTTCACTCCTACAGTAAAAACATATTTAGCAAGATGCAAAGAAGCCATTCCAATTAAGGACGCATTGTTCTTGGACACATTCTTGAAACCCTCTTTCTCTTTGCCATCATAACTAACATGGGAACTCAAATCTGAGATGCATTCATATGAAATATGGTTCTTCAAAATACTGCTTTCTACCATAAAACTTTCACTAGTTCCAAGGCAATCATCTATTGATACTGTCGAGCCAAGTGGAAGAAGATCAGGTTCGCAGGTCTGGTGGTGAGAGAAATCCGGGCTGGAAATACTGAGGAGATCTTGAGTTGCATCGTCGGGGAGGAGATCAATCTCATGGATGTTGCTTTTAGGATGGTAGCTTGGCGTGCTGTTCCCTCCGAGGGTATCACTGTTCATCGTTGGTGAAGGGCTTGTTGGAGGATCAGCTGGTCCGGACGAAGGGAGATGCGTCGGATCGCGGGAGGTAACTGAGGCGGCGGCGGAATCGGGTCGTGGGAGACCGTCTTGGACGCAAGCTGCGGAAGCGAGTCGTTGATGAGCGGAGGTGGATGCGGATGGAGTAGAGGAGATCAGAGGAGAAACAGAGGATGCGGAAGTAATCTGTGGAGGCGGCTGCGGAAGCGAGTCGTTGGGCTCCGGTGGTGCCGGAGGGAGCGGATTCGGATCGCAAGAGAAGGTGGCGCTCCGATTGATGAGCGGAGGCGAGTCCCGGACGAAAGTCACGGGTTGATTGCGAACTTCGTGATTAGGCGGAGGATCTCGCCATCGCATCGGACGCTCGAGTGGTGGATACTTTGGCAGTGGATCACGCCATCAGAGAGGGAGCTCGAGCGGAGGGTATTCGTCAACGACGGTGGGAAAATGGCGGGACTAATGTCGTTTGCGAGGAGCGGACGAGGAGAGCGAAGAAGAAGAGGAATACCTCGGTATGGTTGCCGACGACATTCTCATCTTCCTTATTGCCCGAAGGTTTTCTCGAATCCGATCAAGGTTTCTGTCTACTTGATCGAGCGATTCATTCGATTGAGCTTGTGTTACGCCGGCCCAGGAGGGGCCGGCTGGACCGGTCCAACCCGGACCGGTCCACTGTTACTCCAGGCGGAGAAAACAGCCGGGGCGGAAGGCGTGAGGTCCACGTAGTCAGCGTGGGGGGGGGGGAGATTAGGAGGGAAATTTTGAATGAGAAGGCTGTTTTAGGAAGTTTATTATTGTCCTTTATGATTAATTTTGTATAATTAGGAGTTTGGGGGGGAATTTGGATCTTATCTTGAATTTGAGTTTTCTCTTTGAGATCTAGGTTTTGTTTTTGGCTCTTGGCTTCGCCAGAGACTTTGGAGAGTACGTTCTTCCTCTCGAATTGAAGAACAAATTGTATCTTTGCTATTTTCATTGTCTACTAGTAAAATACAAGCGTTTTCTCCTCATCTCCTGCAGTTTTTTCTCTATTTTTCAACTGTTTTTTGCTGATTTCCTGCTGTGGACAGCAGCTCGCTTTGAGATTTGTTGCTAAAGTGATTAGGGAATACTTGAAATCAAGTATTTCCTATCAAATTGGTATCAGAGCGTCGATTTGGGACCACCGGCGGCTGAAATTCTGAAATTTCAGCAAGATCTTCGTCTCCGGAAGAAGATTTTTGTGGATCCGATAGAAGAAAAATGGCCGGAAAGAAGGTGGAAGTATTAGAAGGCGAGTTCGGTCAACTGAAGACAGATATGGAGGGAAAGTTTCTGGAAATCTCCACCAACAATGATAGGTTGGAAGGGAGGTTCGTGGCTATGGAAGAAATGATGAAGAAACTATTGGAGATGAAAACCAATCAGGGTACATCGGAAGTGAGAGAGACTACTGACGGCCATGGCGTAGGAGGAAATCCAAACCCAATTCGGGGGAGGAGGAATCCGGAGGTGGAGATTCTTGAAGGGGATGACGACATGCCACCTCTAGAGCCACTCTCTAGAGAGGAGATGAGCATGGGGAATGACCGCCGAGGTGCTGATTTTCAGCGTCGAGGTGCTGATTTTCAGCGTCGAGGTGTGGATTTTGGAGGCAGGCGGGGGGAATATGAAGGTAGTGCAGATTTTGGAGAGAGGAGAGAAGAATATCAGCGTCGAGGTGCTGATTTTGAAAGGGGAAGAGGAGATTATGATGAAGAATTCGGTTACCAACGTCGGAGGGAGGATCGGGACACTTGGGGAGCACCTCCTCTTCGAGGAACGGGAGGTTACGGAGATTTTCGGGGTAACGGGAGGGATCCGAAGGTGAGGAAGTTGAAGATGCCCATCTTTGAGGGTGAAGATGGCCATGGCTGGATCTACAAGGTGGAGCGTTACTTTGCTGTCAACGGGCTGACAGACGATGAGAAGCTGACGGCGGCAGGATTGTGTCTGGAAGGGAAGGCGTTGGCCTGGTATCAGTGGCGAGACAGGAGAGAGCCTATCAGGAGCTGGAGAGAGTTCAAAGATTGTTTATTAGAACGTTTCCGAGCCGATGGGGGAGGAGACTTCTACGAACAGTTCTTTGTTCTGACTCAGGAGGGGACCGTGGCCGATTATCGGGATAGATTTGAGTATCTGGCTAGCCGATTGGATCACATCTCAGAATCAGCCCTAGAGGGAAATTTCATGAAGGGGCTCAAACCTGAGATAAGAACAGCTGTCAGAGTATTGGAGCCAAGGAATTTAGGCAAGGCTATGGAGCTTGCACAATTGGTGGAAGATCAGAAGAGATCAGAAAGAGGAGCTCGAGGCAACTACTCAGGGGGGTAGTACAAAATGACTACTGCGGTATTACCCTCTAAGGGGGTAGCACCGGGGGGTCAAAAGGAAGCACCCAAGGAAAAGATGGGTTGAGGAAATGGGGGGCAGTTCAAAAGGCTGACCGAAAAAGAAATGCAGGATAAAAGAGCAAAAGGATTGTGCTTCAGATGTGATGAGAAATACATGCCGGGGCATAGATGCAAGGACCGATCTCTTCAGGTTCTCCTCGTTTGCGAAGATGAGGAAGACGAAGAGAGAGGTGGGAATGACCCCGAGGTGGAGGAGGATGAGTAGTGGGACTCACTTCGAGTCACACTATGAAGGTGAAAGGAGAGATCTCTGGTCGTGAAGTTGTGGTGTTGATAGACAGTGGAGCGACACACAATTTCATTTCCACCCAGATTGTGGATGTGATGGGGATGGAGCTAGTGGATACCGGAGGTTACGGGGTAATGATGGGCACTGGAAAGGTGGAGATGGGTCGAGGTGTCTGCCGAGGAGTAGTATTGAAAATTCAAGGGATCCTGGTAAAGGAAGACTTCCTTCCCTTGGAATTGGGGAGTACGGATGTCATCCTTGGGATGAAATGGCTGCAGACACTGGGAGAGACCAAAATCAATTGGGGAACATTAAAGATGGAGCTGGTGGTTGGTGGCAGGAAGAGAACGATTCAGGGTGATCCCGGGCTGACCAAAGCAGGGGTTTCTCTCAAATCCCTCATCAGAACCATTCATGAGGAAGGAGGAGGCTTCTTAGTAGAGTTACACCGCCTGGAAGGAGTCAGATTGGAGAAAGAAGGCAATGTTCCCTCTGCAGTACAACCGCTCATACACCAGTTCAGCGAAGTCTTTCAACCGCCCCAGGGGTTACCTCCTCAGAGAGAGTTGGAGCATGCCATTACTCTGAAAGAAGGTGAGACTCCGATCAGCGTCCGCCCTTACCGCTATCCACAGATTCAGAAAGATGAGATTGAAAAGCTGATCCGGGAAATGCTGGAGGCAGAGATTATCAGACCCAGCAACAGCCCTTTTTCCAGTCCAGTCATCCTAGTTAAGAAGAAGGACGGGAGTTGGAGATTTTGTGTGGACTACAGGGCTCTGAATAAAGGCACTGTACCAGACAAGTTCCCAATTCCTGTGATTGATGAGCTATTGGACGAGCTACATGGTGCAGTGATGTTCTCTAAGCTAGATCTAAAATCTGGCTACCACCAGATCAGGATGAAGGAGACTGATGTTCCAAAGACAGCGTTCAGGACTCATGAAGGGCATTATGAATTTCTGGTAATGCCCTTTGGATTGACTAACGCTCCTGCAACATTTCAGTCCCTGATGAATCGGGTATTCAAGCAGCACCTTAGGAAGTTTGTCCTAGTCTTTTTCGATGACATCCTGGTGTACAACAAGACTATGGAGGAACACTGGGAGCATTTGAGACTGGTATTGAAAGTACTACAGGAGCACCAGTTGAAAGCCAACCTGAAGAAGTGCAGTTTTGCTCAGGCAAGTGTGGAATACTTGGGTCATGTGGTATCACCAGAAGGAGTAGCAGCGGATCAAACTAAAATTGAAGCAATGTAGAAATGGCCGCTACCTAGGAACCTCAGGGAATTGAGGGGTTTTCTAGGATTGACTGGATACTACAGGAAGTTCGTGAAGGGATACAGTACCATTGCTTGGCCTCTGACTGAGCAGCTGAAGAAGGATAATTTTTGCTGGGGAGAGGCGGCCACCCAGGCATTCGAGAGGTTGAAAGAGGCCATGACGACGGTTCCTGTTCTAGCTCTTCCAGACTTTGATCAGTCTTTTGTAGTAGAGACAGATGCCTCAGGATATGAGTTAGGGGCAATGTTGATGCAAAATCACAGGCCAGTAGCGTACTTCAGTCAAGTGCTTTCAGTCAGAGCTAGATTGAAGTCAGTGTATGAAAGAGAGCTGATGACCATTGTTTTGGCAATTCAAAAGTGACGGCCATATCTCTTGGGAAGACACTTCATTGTACGGACGGATTAGAGGAGTTTGAAGTATTTGTTAGAGCAAAGATGGTGACCGAAGAGCATCAGAGGTGGTTATCCAAACTATTAGGCTATGATTTTGAGATCCACTATAAGCCTGGTTTGGAGAATAAGGCGGTCGACGCTTTATTCAGATGCGTTGGGGAGATTCAGGAGTTGGTTGTGTCAGCACCATTGATAGTAGATTGGGGGGCCATCAAAGAAGAAAGTATGCTGAACGAGGAACTGAGGAAGATCAGGGAGGATCTGGAGAAAGACATGAGTAGTCATCCTGGTTACTACATTGAAGGGGGGAGACTATTGTACCAGGGGAGGTTCGTGATGCCACGAACTTCCATACACATTCCCCACCTGTTGCAGGAATTTCATGACAGCTCAGTTGGGGGTCACTCAGGAGTTCAGAAGACATACAGGAGGCTGGCAACATAACTTTATTGGAAGGGGATGAATAAAGACGTGGAGGAGATGGTGGCGGGTTGTGAGGTCTGCCAAAGAAACAAATACATGGCCATGGCCCCAGGAGGTTTACTACAACCATTGGCACTTCCAAACAAAGTCTGGGAGGAAGTGTCCATGGATTTCATCGATGGATTACCCAGGTCAGAAGGATTCACGGTGATACTGGTAGTGGTGGACCGGCTTAGCAAATATGCACACTTCATTCCACTCAGACATCCCTACACCGCAGTGACAGTAGCTTCAGCTTTCATCAGGGAAGTGATCAGACTGCACGGAGTACCAGAAGCGATCGTATCAGATAGGGACAAGGTGTTCCTCAGTCATTTCTGGAGGGAGTTATTCAGATTGCAGGGAACAGTGCTCAAGAGGAGCACAGCCTACCACCCACAGACGGATGACCAGACGGAAGTAGTCAATAGGAGCTTGGAGACGCACCTAAGATGCTTTGTTTCAGAGACACCAAAGCTATGGGCAAAGTGACTATCATGGGCTGAGTACTGGTACAACACGTCATTTCACTCGGCTTCACAAATGACTCCATTCAAGGTGTTGTATGGGCGGGATCCCCTCACACTTGATACACTTTGGGAGCAGTAGTACCCCAGTTTCGTCAGTAGAAGAGTACTTGGAGGAAAGGGACCGAGTGCTAGAAGAGTTGAAGATGCATTTGCTGAGAGCGCAACAAATCATGAAGAAGCAAGCAGATGGACATAGAAGAGATATCCAGTTTGAGGCAGGGGATAAGGTGTTCTTGAAGCTTCGTCCATATAGACAGAAGACAGTCGCCAACAGGAGGAATGAAAAGCTGGCTCAAAGGTACTTTGGTCCTTATGAAGTGATGGAAAAGATTGGGGCAGTAGCTTATCGACTGAAATTACCCCCATCGGCGACTATACACCCGGTTTTTCACGTCTCACAGTTGAGAAAGGCCATTGGTGACCACATTACTATTCCCGAGCTGCCGACCACACTTACGGAGGAGTTAGAAGTGATCATGGAACCGTTGGAACTGAGGGGTGTTCGCCAGAAAGAAGATAATACTAAGGAAGTGTTGATCCAGTGGAAAAACCTTCATGACTACGAGGCTACGTGGGAGCCATACGGGAGGATGAAGCAGCAGTTCCCTGATTTTCACCTTGAGGACAAGGTGATTCTTTGGGAGGGCGGTAATGTTACGCCGGCCCAGGAGGGGCCGGCTGGACCGGTCCAACCCGGACCGGTCCAACCCGGACCGGTCCACTGTTACTCCAGGCGGAGAAAACAGCCGGGGCGGAAGGCGTGAGGTCCACGTAGGCAGCGTGGGGGGGGGGGGGAGATTAGGAGGGAAATTTTGAATGAGAAGGCTGTTTTAGGAAGTTTATTATTGTCCTTTATGATTAATTTTTATAATTAGGAGTTTGGGGGGGAATTTGGATCTTATCTTGAATTTGAGTTTTCTCTTTGAGATATAGGTTTTGTTTTTGGCTCTTGGCTTCGCCGGAGACTTTGGAGAGTACGTTCTTCCTCTCGAATTGAAGAACAAATTGTATCTTTGCTATTTTCATTGTCTACTAGTAAAATACAAGCGTTTTCTCCTCATCTCCTGCAATTTTTTCTCTATTTTTCTACAGTTTTTGGCTGATTTCCTGCTGTGGACAGCAGCTCGCTTTGAGATTTGTTGCTAAAGTGATTAGGGAATACTTGAAATCAAGTATTTCCTATCAGCTTGATAGAAGGCGATCCGGCTTCGAGCATCGTCGACAGCCCACCTTCCTTGGCGTCGATCGTCGTCGACCGCCAATCTTATTCTGCGGCTTCGATCGTCGTCGACAGCCGACCTTCTTCCGCAGTCCATCGATCTTCCCAAGCTACAGGCTCTGATACCAACTGATGTAGTGGATCGTCGGAAGACTCGACCTGCAAGACGGATTTTGTTTTCCCAATCCAGGGAAGAAGAAGAAGAAAAGCTCTAAAGCTTCAAAAGTGTAATATATCATTCAATGAGCTTTTTCCTCTACGATACTTCATACTTATAAAGCTAAAAAGAGTATTCTAGAAGGTAATGTAAGACCTCGTTCCTTTGCTGTAGCTTCTGAAAAAGTGATTTTCCTCCCAGAATCGGCCAGGACGAAGTTTGGATCGTCCAGGCCGATTAGTGCATTGAAAACAGCTGATTTCTGGAGCTATTTCTGGACAGAATCGTCCAGGATGATATTGAGATCGTCCAGGACGATCTGCACTGTTCCTAAAATCGTCCTGATCATCGCCCTGGAGTATCGGCCAGGACGACCAGAATTGGTCTGATCGTCCAGGACGATCGAGACGATCGGCCAGGCCGATCCATGTATGATATAAGGAAATGAGCTCGTTTTGAGGAGAGAGAAAAATCATTTTATAAAACAGATATTTTGAGGAGAGAGAAAGAGCGAAAAAGCAAAGGGAAAAGTTCGATTTCGAGGCCCGCGGAGCGATTTTCGTCGTTCGTTGCTGTTGGATATTGTGTTTGTCTCGCTGTAAGGACTCCGAACCCTACTTCTGTTTTCGAAGATTTCGAGGTTTTGTAAAATGGTGCTCAGATTTGTGTTTTTGTAAGTGATTTTCGTACCCGGTTTGGTACTGGCGAAGATTTCACCGCATAACTTTTGGTATGCTGTAGATATGATTATTCTGCACGTTTTGATTATTTTCTGGTAGATTTCGTCCGGTTAGTTTTGGTTTTGCGGGGTTTTATTTTGACTGTAAATTATTATGATGTCCGAATTGGTTTGAGCAGTAGAAGAATAGTCTTATAATGTTACTGTGCACGTTCTGTATTAATTTGGTGAATTGTCATTTTTGGAGATTTTTGTGTAAATTTGACCGACTACCGTTACTCTGCCCGATTTTCGTACGATTTCTGATTTTCCCGGAATTGATTGATTGAATTGATCTGCCTATGATTATTGATATGATCGTCTTAGATTTCTTTATTTTTGATTATTGCATTGATTGATTGTTACTGAAAGACAAGTGGGAACCTGGTTGAACGTTGGTTGAAGATGATACCTGTACAGGATGGTGGGCCGACGGGCTTTCCTTTAAATCATAGACCATAGATCATCGATATAACGATTGGGAGTTATAAGGAGTTTTATATGCCGACGGGCGGCCGACGGGCAAAAGAGTGACGACTCTTCTTGATAGAACCAACGTGCGGATATCTACAACAGCAATATGGATTTCTACAACAGCACTATTGATAATAGCCAGTTAATCTGGTTGATCATAGCTAGTGTTTGTGCTTGTCGAGTAAGACCATTGTATGGATTTCCTGATATGCATTGATTTATCGATTTCCGACTGATTCATTGATATTGATTGGATTTATCGAATTGATTTACTATCGTACGGATTCATTGATTTCATTGAATGATCATTGAGCATTGGTACTACTTGACTATTGATCATTGATATTGATATGGATATGGACGACATAGATTCATAGATTCATTGATACTATTGATCTTGCATTGATTCGACCTGTTACTGTATAAATTTATCGTATTGTCCTTCTGATTAATTGGATCGACTTGATAGTATAGACTGGATTCGATTGATTGATTGATTTGACGGATTTAAATGATTTTATTGATTTATCGTATTGTTCTTCCGATTTGATTTATCGTATTGCTTTTCCGATTGATGTTATCGACTTGATTGATTCATAGATACCGGCACCGATATTGATATGGATTCTACGTATTGATTCATAGAGATTGACACTGATATTGATACATTGAGTCGTCGTACCGGTTCTCGATCGATTGATTGATTGAATGGATTGTTGTCGTATGGATTTGATTTATCGTAGAATTGATTTCTATTGACCTGATGATTTCATTGTATAGATTTGTTTTCAATTGCTAGGTTGATTTATTGAGTTGATTCGATTGTTCGATGGATTTCCCTACTGATAGATATAATTGACTGGAAAGTGCTTTATGGATTGGATAGATGATATAGATTCGACGAATTGATTAGACGATACGATTGATTGAACTGACAGTATTGATTGATAGACATTGCTACGATGATTGGATATTGACTAGGAGCACTTACTGATTTGATTGCCGAGGCGTATTGATTTATCGATTTGTCTGCCGCTGCATTAATTGGTTTTATTGATTATTGATTTCTGTATTGCATTGACTCATTGATCACGTTCGACTTATTGTTTTGATTTGATTTGATTAACTTGCATATTGTTTTCAGTGTCGTGCTTTGATTTCAGTTGTAGGCTTTGGTGACCTGCTGGGCTTTGTAAGCTCATTATATGTGGTTAATATTTCAGGTGCTGGACCTCCAGTCTGAAGATCTTTCTGTCGAGTTCAGCCTTTTATTTTGTAGCCTTTGGTAGGCTTTCTTTTGTAGCCGGTGTGGCTAGTGTAGATATTTCTTTTGGACTCTTTTGTCTTTTCTCTGATTGTACTATATGTGAATTATAGTATCTGCTGTAGTTTCTTTTTGTAATGTAATTATCTCTGGCTCTGGATATATGTTTGTATGTATTGATATGAAAAACAGATGAGGAACCCGACAGAAAAGAAAAGAAAAGAAAAAAAAAGAACGATCAGATGAATCCTTTCGCTACACGGATCTTGGGGTTGTTACAATTGGTATCAGAGCAAGTGTAGTGAAAAGGATTTGATTATATCCAGAGTTGATGATTGCATTATTTGATTTGTTTTGTTTTACGTATTTGATTTCCGCGGTTTTGATTTGAATGATTTGTATTGATCAGGCCAATGGATCCGAAAGGCAAAAAGATTGAGTCTGAGCCTGCTGCTAACCTCCCTCTCACATCTGAAAATATGAATAAATTTGCTGATATGGTTGCTCAGATGGTGAGTGACAAGCTAGCGAAACGCTCTGGGCGTAGCAAGAAAAGTGGGGAAGGTAGCAAAGCAAGAATTAATGTTTGTACGTTTTGTGGAAAGAGACACTCGGGACAGTGTTATCGAAGAACAGGGCAATGCTTCCGATGTGGTGCACATGGACATAGAATGACTGATTGCCCGAGTTCTGAACTTAGGCAAGGACCTGTTCCGACTGTTCAGACTGGAAATGTACAAGCTATGATGGAAGATGTTCCTTCCGTGCCTGCTGGTGAGACTGGTACGAGTTTAGTTTATTGTTTGTTTTGATGTGTTTTGTTCGATTTTCCGATAGATTGGATTTGTTTTGCTTTGTTTTGTTTTGTTCTGGACACGTTAGGGAAATGTCGGGACGACATTTTTCTAAGGTGGGGAGATTGTAAGACCTCGTTCCTTTGCTGTAGCTTCTGAAAAAGTGATTTTCCTCCCAGAATCGGCCAGGACGAAGTTTGGATCGTCCAGGCCGATTAGTGCATTGAAAACAGCTGATTTCTGGAGCTATTTCTGGACAGAATCGTCCAGGACGATATTGAGATCGTCCAGGACGATCTGCACTGTTCCTAAAATCGTCCTGATCATCGCCCTGGAGTATCGGCCAGGACGACCAGAATTGGTCTGATCGTCCAGGACGATTGAGACGATCGGCCAGGCCGATCCATGTATGATATAAGGAAATGAGCTCGTTTTGAGGAGAGAGAAAAATTATTTTATAAAACAGATATTTTGAGGAGAGAGAAAGAGCGAAAAAGCAAAGGGAAAAGTTCGATTTCGAGGCCCGCGGAGCGATTTTCGTCGTTCGTTGCTGTTGGATATTGTGTTTGTCTCGCTGTAAGGACTCCGAACCCTACTTCTGTTTTCGAAGATTTCGAGGTTTTGTAAAATGGTGCTCAGATTTGTGTTTTTGTAAGTGATTTTCGTACCCGGTTTGGTACTGGCGAAGATTTCACCGCATAACTTTTGTTATGCTGTAGATATGATTATTCTGCACGTTTTGATTATTTTCTGGTAGATTTCGTCCGGTTCGTTTTGGTTTTGCGGGGTTTTATTTTGACTGTAAATTATTATGATGTCCGAATTGGTTTGAGCAGTAGAAGAATAGTCTTATAATGTTACTGTGCACGTTCTGTATTAATTTGGTGAATTGTCATTTTTGGAGATTTTTGTGTAAATTTGACCGACTACCGTTACTCTGCCCGATTTTCGTACGATTTCTGATTTTCCCGGAATTGATTGATTGAATTGATCTGCCTATGATTATTGATATGATCGTCTTAGATTTCTTTATTTTTGATTATTGCATTGATTGATTGTTACTGAAAGACAAGTGGGAACCTGGTTGAACGTTGGTTGAAGATGATACCTGTACAGGATGGTGGGCCGACGGGCTTTCCTTTAAATCATAGACCATAGATCATCGATATAACGATTGAGAGTTATAAGGAGTTTTATATGCCGACGGGCGGCCGACGGGCAAAAGAGTGACGACTCTTCTTGATAGAACCAACGTGCGGATATCTACAACAGCAATATGGATTTCTACAACAGCACTATTGATAATAGCCAGTTAATCTGGTTGATCATAGCTAGTGTTTGTGCTTGTCGAGTAAGACCATTGTATGGATTTCCTGATATGCATTGATTTATCGATTTCCGACTGATTCATTGATATTGATTGGATTTATCGAATTGATTTACTATCGTACGGATTCATTGATTTCATTGAATGATCATTGAGCATTGGTACTACTTGACTATTGATCATTGATATTGATATGGATATGAACGACATAGATTCATAGATTCATTGATACTATTGATCTTGCATTGATTCGACCTGTTACTGTATAAATTTATCGTATTGTCCTTCTGATTAATTGGATCGACTTGATAGTATAGACTGGATTCGATTGATTGATTGATTTGACGGATTTAAATGATTTTATTGATTTATCGTATTGTTCTTCCGATTTGATTTATCGTATTGCTTTTCCGATTGATGTTATCGACTTGATTGATTCATAGATACCGGCACCGATATTGATATGGATTCTACGTATTGATTCATAGAGATTGACACTGATATTGATACATTGAGTCGTCGTACCGGTTCTCGATCGATTGATTGATTGAATGGATTGTTGTCGTATGGATTTGATTTATCGTAGAATTGATTTCTATTGACCTGATGATTTCATTGTATAGATTTGTTTTCAATTGCTAGGTTGATTTATTGAGTTGATTCGATTGTTCGATGGATTTCCCTACTGATAGATATAATTGACTGGAAAGTGCTTTATGGATTGGATAGATGATATAGATTCGACGAATTGATTAGACGATACGATTGATTGAACTGACAGTATTGATTGATAGACATTGCTACGATGATTGGATATTGACTAGGAGCACTTACTGATTTGATTGCCGAGGCGTATTGATTTATCGATTTGTCTGCCGCTGCATTAATTGGTTTTATTGATTATTGATTTCTGTATTGCATTGACTCATTGATCACGTTCGACTTATTGTTTTGATTTGATTTGATTAACTTGCATATTGTTTTCAGTGTCGTGCTTTGATTTCAGTTGTAGGCTTTGGTGACCTGCTGGGCTTTGTAAGCTCATTATATGTGGTTAATATTTCAGGTGCTGGACCTCCAGTCTGAAGATCTTTCTGTCGAGTTCAGCCTTTTGTTTTGTAGCCTTTGGTAGGCTTTCTTTTGTAGCCGGTGTGGCTAGTGTAGATATTTCTTTTGGACTCTTTTGTCTTTTCTCTGATTGTACTATATGTGAATTATAGTATCTGCTGTAGTTTCTTTTTGTAATGTAATTATCTCTGGCTCTGGATATATGTTTGTATGTATTGATATGAAAAACAGATGAGGAACCCGACAGAAAAGAAAAGAAAAGAAAAAAAAAAGAACGATCAGATGAATCCTTTCGCTACACGGATCTTGGGGTTGTTACAGGTAATACTAACAAACTAGATAAGGTGTCATAGGGAATACTTCTAGCTTAAAATGCACCGCATCATTAGGCATATGTTATTTAGTTTGTTACAATGATTCTAGAATGTTATTGATTTTTCTAGGTTTCTTGCTAGCTTATAAGTATATGAGTTGTAAGAGGGAAGAAGTATGAATGAATATTTTTGGAATATAACAGTTTTTCACTGTTTTTGATCTCCTAGAACTGTTTAGCTCTTCTTCATCTTGCTTCTTCATGTTTCTCCCTATATCAATCACTGCTTGTAACTCTTTCTTCTTGGTTATGTGGATATTATAAGGCATTGAACTATAAGTTTTCATGTCTTCAACCTACATGCAGGCCTCATCGCGATGCATCATACTTACAGTGGAATAGGAAAAGCAGTGCAACTTCCAGATAAAGTCACCATTTGTGGTGTATGGTGTTACCCTCTTATGGTTGGCCTCATTGCAGACATGTTTGCGATCGTTTTCCTGAAATGATTATTGGTGGAGAGATTTCAGTTTCACGGCTTTCATCTAGCTCTTTTCAGGATGGCAATTAACCCACCTCAATTTTTTGTAAGTATATTTTACTGGATGATGTAACTTTTCATGATAAATAAGAGGGTTTTGAGTTGATTTGTTCGTCTACTTTTTTATTCTTTTGCATTCTTTCTCATGAATTTAGGCCCATCCCGCTGAACAAACTTGAAAGTCGTGGGGGAACTATTTATAAATCTCATTGGTATTATTTAATTTTAACTTTTTTTTTCCTTTCTAGGCATCAGTTTTCTACGTTCCATGATGATCAAAATTCGGATGAAGCTAGATTGCATTGTACCTCGTCTTTTGTTGTATAAATTTTCTGTAGTGGATATGCATATCACTGGTAAGTGTCATTGCATGATTTAATTACAGAGAAAATGTGCAGTGTTAGAAGATTTATATTCTCTCCAATTATCATGGTAACTGCACTACCATTCGAATCATTTTGAACTAAGCAATCCTGATTATTTAAGATGTATATAGGATGCCTGGGATGGGCACTGGTAATTGGAGAGAATCCAAATGGAGAGTTAGACTAAGTCTAAATTTTAAGTTTTGGAATGAAAAGCTTTAGAGAGTTGGTTGACACGAATGAAGAGAAAAACTTCTGCATTTAGCTAAATGGAAATTATAAAGAATTCAAGCCATTTCGACCGAATACGAGTTATTGTATGGGAGATTTTCAAAGTTATTAGGTTTAGGTGTTGTTGTTAATGATATACATTGCCCTTATAGGAGATTATGAGCATCTATGTTCATAGCAAAAGTGGGCGATGAATTCAATAAGCATCAATTTTGTGGCAATAGTTTGCATCAACATTATATATAGACAATGACATGTGTTGACTTTATTGATGAGAACAAGCATTGGTCTATAGGCATCAACATTTATATTTGCGAGAAGCATCAACTTATGAGTGAGGCCATGCATTAATGTGTAGTGATGAAGTCGGTGGAGATGGTACTTGGTTGATGGGGGTTTGGTGATTGTTGTTGGATGACAATGATTATAATGTTATAGTTGCTTGGTGATGGTTGGATGATGTTAAAAAAGTTTGAGGACAGTGATTGAGTATTGATAGTTCGGCAACGACAATTGGACAATGATGGTTGTTGACAATAATCATTAATGTCAAATATCTGCCAGAGCTCTAAAAGAAGGTTATAAGAGTCAGCACAATTTGTACATGAAAAAAAAAAATAAAAAAAATCAATAGTCTGACTTAATTGAAATGATTCCACCAATGTAAGTCATAGGTTATAAATAATGCCCTTCCCTACAATAGGGAAGGGCATTGACATCATGTAGTAGATGTAAATTATGGATGATGGATTCCATGATAAATGTTAGATGAGTCTTGAGATATTAGAGTTGTATTCAAGAGATCATTGTTATATATTTGGTCATTATGTCTTGAGAAGAGAAAATCAGATATTAAGATGTTCAATATAAATCTTGGTGTTGAAAACAAGCTCACGCCAATCAAACTTTTGACGTGGCATGGGTAGGATGTTGTTGGCAGCAACAATCAACAAAGTTGATGGAAGTCCGTGTTAGTGTTGTTGGCGTGCATTTGTATTATAGGCGATGATGTGTTGACATTAACTTTATGCAATGGCATGCATCAATATTAAATGCTATGCATGTATTGATTTTGTCGGCGATAGTCGGTGATGAAGTCGACAGACATTGGTTTTTGTGTTAATGACGTGCATTTATAGGCAATGACATGTGTTGATGTTGTTATCAATGAACTCGATGGGAGACATTAGTTGCGTGAGAGTGTTTGGGACACATCTTCCCATTAAAGCTAATATCTTATCAAAGAGTAATAAAACAATAGGGCTAACAAAGCTAATACTTTATAAAAGAGTGATGCTACACAGTTCAAATCATAGCTTTTTTTTTTTTTTTTGATTAGTTGGTACATTATTTTTTGAAGGCTCTCCTCCCCCTTCTCTCTCATTCTTAGAGCAAACTCATCAAAATAACATGTTACTATTCAAATCCTAACTTCTTCACCAAGCAGGCGATATGATAGACCTGTAGAGGAGATGGAAGCATCTTTGCCACACTCTCCCTCTCCATGCATCTCCTCACCCAAGTCATGAGCTTGGGGCATTCCTTCTCCACACTAAAGCCCCCAAATGTCTCGTATGTGTGGATCCAACAAGAAAATGTAATAAGAGCAATATCCAAATATCCAAAGGAGTCTCCATTGAAGTAAAGCTTCTCTCCCAGCTCTCCTTCCAGAATCTTTAGGTGTCTCATGAACTCCTCCTTGGCTTCTTCTTTTTCAATTCCCTTGCTGTGCCTTATCCTTCTACCGCTATCATAAACCTGTCATTACAAACATTAAAATAATTTATTTTCAATTCTTAACAAAATTAAAAGAGCTTTGTAAGGATTTATTTTGTTTATTTACTTTGTTCACCAAGATTATATTATTGATAGGTATCAATTATTTCATTTGATGATGTCTTGAAAGGGTGGTGGCACCCAGGGGCGGAACCATGCATATGATAGGTATCAATTATTCCATTTGCTGCTCTCTTGTACCCCCAACATATCTGCGAATTATATAACGATCAAGGATATGAACAAATAGGGATTAGGGATTGAGCTAAATTCAAGGCAATTCCAGCATATATTTTGTAGAAATTGAATGATTAATCAATTACATCATTTTGATTTTTTTTTTCAAACAAATCATTCATACTTCAACTTAAATTTTGTTTAAAAATAATTGTCATTATATAAAATATTAATGGTAAAATGTATTATGTATTAAAGTACAAAGAATCATTAGCAAATATCAAGCTTCTTTTTTGGTATGTGACCCATTTTCTTATAGTGAATGGTCGAGCCAAATTTGATGCAATACCACCAGTTACTTATAATTTGCCTTCCTTGAAAATTAAGGCTGGTTTTGCCCTGGCGGCACCAGCTGTGTGAAGGGTTGAGTGAAAATGTACTAGGATGTGTTATTTCTTATTTTATTTGATATTTTAAATGTTATGTAAGTAAATATTGGAGGTTAAAATTATAAATCTTACAATTTTAGTTGATATAAGAGAGAGAGAGAGAGAGAGAGAGAGAGAGAGAGAGAGAGAGAGAGAGAGAGAGAGAGAGAGAGAGAGAGAGAGAGAGAGTACCATGCTTGTCCCAGACTTGATCGATGTATTCAAGTATAATGAGAGATTCGCGGACAACTTTATCTCCATGGATCAAAACTGGTACTTTCTTGTAAACCGGATTTGATTCCAAGAGCAGTTTGCTCTTCTCGAAGATATCCTCCTCCCTGTAAAGTATATGCAACGCCCTTCTCCTCCAAAGCTATCTGAACCCTCAGCCCGAACACGCTCGCCCGCCATGAGAGCAGAAGCACCTGTTCTTCATTCCCCATAGCGCTCCAGCGATGGAATGTTGAGCACCAGAATGGTAATTATAGTAAGGTAGCGGGAGAGGACGTCATTGCTTGCGTTTCAATGGACTAGAAAGTGCAGCTACTGTTTCAGCTCATGTTCGTCAAGGATATGATAGTTAGAACTTTGAAGGCGTAATTCGGTCTCCCTTCCAATGCTTCCAAAGACTTCTGTTATGTTTCTAAGGCTTGAAGATAACATGATTTCAGAGACTTCAAAAAAAAGTTAAAAAACATAAAAGCTTCGTTTGGAATAGTTTTTGTCTATTATTTTTTTTTTGTGTTTAAAAAAATATATATATTAAAAAGTTACTTTTAAAAAGTAGTGAAAAAATGGTCTAAAATTAACAAGTCATTAGCAAATAAGAAATGTGAGAAGGGTTGATTATGAAGCTTAATACCTTCAAAAGCATTGTAAGTCATTTTTTTTTTCAATTAGACTAGATAGCTCATCTAGGGGTGGCAAAATAGGTCGACGGTCTGGGTTCAGATTTGATCTGAATTTGACCTGTCCAGAAATCAATTAGCTTAAACCCAAATCGTTTAATAAATCGGTAAAATATATGTAACCAAACCTGACCAGATAGTAACCTGAATGACTTGAATTTAACATGATTACCAATTTTCATTTAAAAGAAATTTAATAACTTTTGAAGAATAGATTTTAGATTAATTAATAAAAAATAAGACAATAATGTCAACAAATAAATACTTTAAGAAAAAATAGTTTAAACTGATCATTTACGGTTAAAATCAGGTTGGTGAGTCAACCGAACCTGACCCATTAAATAAATGGGTCGAAATTCCTAACTCGAACCTAACCTGTTTATTAAACAGGTCAACTTCAACCTGAATTTTTTGAATCGGGTTTGAATGTGTAGAGACCAATAGAGTAAGGGTCCTTAAGACCATTATAAAATATTATAGAGTTGAAGTACCTAGCTAATGGGTAAAAGGATTCCCACCAAAATTTTTAGATTGAAACCTACAACAATTAAAATCACCAAGAAAAATCAAAAGGTTAGAAATGGAGTGCTCGATCATACAGAGTAACTACCATGTAAGGAGCTATGAAAAGGATGCCACGCTTGCCACATCAGTGTAAATTTGAGGAGATCGGATGTAATACCCCAATATTTAATTTTGAAAGAATTATCTATTTTAATATCTGAATAAATCAACAAAAGTTTTTATAAATTTATCATTATAAATTAATCTAGTAGAACCAACTAAAAAACGTATACATCAAAATATAAAATTATATTCATCCCTCAAAATTTATGTAAATCATAGAGTGATTGTCAGCAGAGATTCACTGCATTTAACCTTCACATTTTACCAAGGTTCATATAGAAATTTTGTAATTTCTAACATTTAGTTTAGAATATTGCTTGTGCATGATTTATTAATAGATATGCAATGCAATGCTCATAATGTACATTGTCCAATGTACTTATAACTCCGCTTCCACACATTCCTCTCTTTAACCTCTCATAGTCACTTATAACAAGTGAAGCCAAAATCAGAATAGAATAGTGCCACATAATCTTATGCACTCGATTTTAGTAAACGGGGCCAAAATTCCTTCAACATCCCCACTAAGTAGATGGTGCCAAAACAAAATATATTGTACCATATTAAAAAGCGCACTTTAACATATTTGAACATCTCCAATATTATTATGTAGTGAGCAATCATGAATGCAACAATAGTTGATTTATGCTTTCAATAGAATTTAAATGATATATGAACTGTCAGGATTATCAGTAAAAGTCACATTACATGTTTAATATTATAATCACTGGATTTTTTTCTTTCAATTTATAACTTTAGAGGAATAGTCATAGGAACATTTTAAGACTTTTACATAACTATTATAATTGTTAACAAAGCATCAATTCAATTATATACTCCAAAATTTGCGTAGGAAAAATCAATCTATAAAATTTTGATTTCATATAGGCAAAACTTTCAAAATAAAACATACAACAACATATTAAAAATTATGCGGTGAAAACATCGTGAAACTTAAGAAAAATATTTTTTTGTCCATAAAAAAGACTGTTGGTAGCCTCCAAATAACTCTCTTTTCTTCTCTCTTCTTCTCCTCTCTCTTCTCCTCTCTTCTTTGGCAACAACCTCCTCTCTTCTTTGGCAACAACCGGATGATGAAGGATTTTTGCAGACTATTTTAGATATACTATTATTTAAAAATCACTAATCTGATCTAGCGCTGTGGCACTCAACAACCCAACGTCGTTGGGCTCCAAAAGAATCTTCCAGCCTTGACACCGCAACACGCGCTCAATGGCGTGGGACTGCCAATTCCGGTGCCACGACTCTCACAGAGAAATTTTGATGACTTCAAATTGCACTTCTCCAATCCAATTCTTGACTTATTCAAGACTCTCTTAAACACTCTAAGACTTGTAATTGCTAATAAAATTAAAATTATTAATTATTAATAGAAATTACCTAGATTCCTAACGACGGATATTATGTTGTGACAACTCGAAATGTTGATCCAAAGTGGTTGAGTTTATTATATGATTGTGATGGGGAAAATATATTATAATTTATAGTAATTTAACCTAATCATTAGTAGTGATATATCTTCAAAAAGTTATCTTGATCGAGCATGAATCTCAAGACAAAATCAAATTGGAAAATTTCGAAATTAAATTCGAAGCCATCCAAACTCTAATTTTAGCAAGCTTATAATCGAAATAACATCTCAAAGAGACGAACCCAATGGCACAAAATTGGATCCAATCCATGCCTAAATGGATCCAAGTAAAGGGCCGAAGCACATTTAAAAGGTTCGAAGAATAAATGGAATGACCAAATGATATCCAAATGTGACATGCTTACAGTCGAATTAAACAACTCAATGAGACGAATCCAACGAACCAAAGATTACTAAATTATGACATGATTAAGATGCTCAAACGCTTGATAAACAGTTCATGATCAAGAGAATTGATATCGACAATCCATCAAAACGCTCCCAACATGCCATTGATTTTATTCATATTTACCAACAACGTCACTAAAAAAAAAAGATAAATAGACACCTCATTCTTCATTGAATGGGAGGACAATCAAAATAAAGAAGAGGAGAGGAGATAAATATGGGAGCTCTCTTGCAACCAGACTCCTCGACCACCACCCAACAGTTGACTGTCATTGGACTTCTGCGAGCCATGGACTGTCGTCAGACCATTGTCCGGCTACCAACAGTTGCCAGACTTCCGCCCGGCAACCGACTGTCATTAAACTTCCACCTGGCCACTGACAGTCGTCGGACCTTCACCCAACCATTGACCGTTGCCGGACTTTCTCGCTTCCACCGTCTGTCTCTAAACTTTCACCTGCGCACCGATCGTCGTCAGACTTCTACCTGACAACTGTCGCACTTGTGTTCTACCACCATCTAACTTCTGCATGACCATCAATATTGTAGACACACACAAATTGCAATCCACTTTCTGGACTACTATAATAACCGTCCTCAAGTTTAAGGACATGCCAATCTTTGTAACATATTCAAACAACAGTGGAATTATTTCAACTAGGCGTGACCCCGTGATTTTTTCTCTTTTTTCAAGGTTTTCCCCGTTAAAATCCCAGTGTTTCTAATTTCTTTATTTGTGTGCTAGGAATACGTGCAACGTTGGGACGAAAGACTCTTTTACTTTATTGCCGCAAATATTATAGACCGCAATAAGAAGTATGAAATTCTATATTTATAAAATAAACAAGTCATGAAAAAAAAAAACAAAAAACAAAATAACTTCATATAATTATTAAAAAAATATTGAATAATATTTATAACAGTTAGAAATATATTATAAATTATTAGATAAGAAAAGCTATGATGCTCATTCTTTTAGTTATTAAAATTATTTTCTTCTTATATTATTGTTGTTGATATCTAATTTATATAATAAAGGCTTCATAACAGAGTTAATATATAAAAAAAGTTATAATATCCTGATACAATTTGATTATAAAAATACTTATAAAGAATCATTAAACAATAAAAGAGAACATTTTAAAAATAGGCCATAATTTTGACTGTATATATAAGGAAATTATCATGAAAAAAATAAGCTTTTTATCGCAAATATAAAGTTAAAAAGAAGGATGATATTATAATTTCTCTCCATTTGAACAAATTTTTTGCCATGGTACCATTACTTATATTTTAAATGTTGTTTCACATGATATATTTTATTTATATATTATATAATTTTAATAAGTGAAATTTCTAATAAAATTAAATAAAACATTGAAACAAGGAGAAAATATTTAGAAGATAACAAAGTAGAACCAAAATACATGTAATTTTAGACTTGATACGTCATGCAAAAATTATCTTGATCGGGCACGAATCTTGAGGCAAAAATCAAGTTGAAAAATTCAAAAATTAAATCCGGGAGCACATGAACTCCGATTTCAGCAAACTTACAGTCAAACCGAGCGACTCGGAAATACGAACCCAGCGACACCAAATTCGACCCAATCCGAGCCCAAATGGGTCT
Source organism: Dendrobium huoshanense (assembly GCA_016618105.1). NCBI lineage: Eukaryota > Viridiplantae > Streptophyta > Magnoliopsida > Asparagales > Orchidaceae > Dendrobium > Dendrobium huoshanense. Next base: position 26,819,014 of record CM028349.1, on the reverse strand, counting down.
GAATCACGGACCCGAAGCGCTGTTGGAAGGTTCAAACCGCAATTTGAGTTACCAAACGGTCTCTGATTTTAACGAGCTTATACTCGAATCGAGCGGCTCGACGAGATAAATCCAACGAGCCCAAGATCGCCGGATTCCGACATCATTAAGGCCTCCAAATGTCCAACGAACGGTGCATGATCAAAGGATTCGATATCGGCCGTCCATTCAAACCACTCCCAATTCGCCCCTGATCTCACGCCTATTTACGGGCTATGCCACTCCAGAAAAACTATAATTAGAGCCCTCATTCTACATAAAGGGACTCAAGTGAAGAGAGAGAAGAAGAAGAGAAGGAGGAGAAGTAAGAAGCTTCTCATCGACCACCGTCGGAGCTCTTCCTGCCGCCCGAACACGCCGGGATTCTGCGTGATATTCAGGAGAACGCAGGAATTCTTCCCAACTTCTACGTGATGCTGAAATTCTTCCCAATTTGCAACAGGGTTCCCTTCTAACGCTGAAACTCTGCCCAAGTGAAGCCGGAGTTCTCCTTTGCCACCAACAGACGTCGGACTTCTACCCGACGTCGAACCTTCACTCTTCGCCAAGTTTTCTACCCGACGCCAGACTTCTACCAGTTATCAAACTTCGCTGGACATCTACGGGAAGATGGATTTCTTTCCATTGTTAGACTTCTACCTGACGCTGTCCTTCTGATCTTCGTCGTCAGACTACAGTCTTTCCGACCTCCGTCGCCCGTCGACTACGGTCCTCCTGACTTATGTTGCCTGCCGGATACAGTTCTTTCGACCTCCGTCGCCCGCCGGCTACGGTCCTCCAGACTTATGTCGCCCGCCGACTACAGTCTTTCCGACATCTGTCGCCCGCTAACTACGGTCCTCCTTACTTACGTCGCCCGTCGACTACAGTCCTTCCGACCTCCGTCGCCAACCGACTGCGGTCCTCCTGACATACGTCGCCCAACGACTACAAGTCTTCCGACCTCCGTCGCCCTCTGGCTACGATCATTCCGACCAAACGAACATGTCAACAATGACTCTTTGTATTAACATCATGTAATGTACTCCATAAGATGTACATCAAGCTAAGACCTTCCACCAATGAAGGGCCTCATTTGTAATCGACTGCAATACTAGTGGATTCATTCAAACTGGGCTAGGCCCCGTGGGTTTTCCCCCTTTTTCAGGGGTTTTCCATGTAAAAATCTTGGTGTATCATAAATGCTAGACCCTTTCTCTCCTTATCTGATTGCGTGCCGGATTTTCGTACAACGCTAAGACGTTAAATATGATATTTCTCTACCGCAGCGAATACTCCTGAACGCAACAAGACTGTATAAAACTTTATATTGATCAGTTAATATTAGTTAAAGATCAAATGATATCAATGTGTGATGTTATAAGGATGTAGATAATATAATATTTAAAAATTATGATAAAATTTAATAAAATTATAATGAGAATGTTAAAGATGAATGTTTTGCCTTTTTTATGATGATGAATTAAGAAATAATTAGTGGAATGGTTTGAGAATTTATCTTAGAGATTAGAAGATGATCAAATAAGAGTGTATATCTGATTAATGAGGAATGGTTATGAAGGATATGACTAACATATCTAGAGAAATTTTGTGGGTATAATGAGTGTTTGAATCTAGTCAAGCAATGTTCGATGAGTTGGGATGGTGCAACTTATGATAGTTATGATGGAGCTACGATAATGGCATTGCCCCCCGACTGTGATAGCTATGGCGAGGAACCTCTATTGTTGGAGAGATTATTACATGCAGAATCCGGATGGGAGAACCGTCTGATTATGTGCTGGAGAACCGTCTGTTTATGTGCTGATGGGAGAATTTTATTTTTTGATGTATATTTTTTGTTCATTTGTTGTCTACCCTCACAGAATCTGGGCGGTTCTCCAGTCCGATCTCCGCACGTAATAATTTCCCCTATTGCTAGCCTCTAGTTTATGAGGTGCATCATAGAAAGTACCCAATGTCGTAAGTTTCTTGGGACTATTGCCGCTCTATGAGCCACATTTCACTACACTGTGAACTTATGTGGGCATAATAAATTTTACTTGGGCACAATGGTAAAGTTCAAATGTAATATAATGAATCGTTGTCGTTAAAATTTGATCTTATTGGTAAAGTTCACGAGGAAATGGCTGTGTAGATTGATTGACCCTTCGCTAGTTGTTAATTAGCCCCATTCTTTCTTGTAATTGCTGCTTATTTTAATAAATAAATCATTAACTTCTAATCACAGAAAGAAAAAGAGAAGACTTTCTCCCTAATTCATTGTTTTTGTACTTCCCAAAACAGGGTGCTACGTACGTAGCCCACTTTTGTTCATTCAAATTTATTTCTTTCAATTGCCTCTGCCATTTCCTGGAGGGTAGTCGACTGCAACCGGTTTTTTTCTGGAGGGCATTGCCTGCAACCGGGATTTTGATCTGGCTTCGACAATTGATTTTGATTATGAGCCCAACTACTTCAGAATCCAACTTTCTTGTTTAGTTTTTTACATGTGTTAAATTTTGGTTCTTTTTATGGTGAATTCTTTCACCTAGCTTTCTTCTCTTTACTTACACATGTAACTAGTTTTATTTTCAATGAAAAGGGCTTTTTGCCCCTAATTTATCCAAAAAAAAAAAAAATTATTTCTTTATGCAATCTTAAACATAAAAAAGCTTAGTAAATAACATTATTTGGATAACACCCTCAACTCTCAGAGAAATTATTAACTCTCAGAGAAATTATTAAGTGCGGAATTCGGATGGCACTCACACTCCAGTAGAAAAGGATCATACACGATATATATTAATACGTACATATCAGGGGCAGAACCAACCTTAATATTCAGTTGCATCGAATTTGACACTATCTTTGACCGTCGTACGCTTTGCATAAATGTCGGGGGTCTAAGGGGGCTTTGTCATGACCTGGTTTATCGTTCCTTAATAATAACTCTTCTACACGAACTTTTATTACGTCCTCTGACTGGACGTAGATCTACGTTCGGTCGGAGGATTGTTACTCGGTTTTTGCTCGGTATTTGGTTGATATTGCTAGGTATTATTTGGTAATAACGAGGAATACTGTTATGTGAAGATCAATACTGAGCAATACCGAGCAATACCGAGTAATCCCAAAAAATACCGAGTTTTTTTGCTCGGTATTACTCGGTATTTTGTCTTCACATAATGATATTTCTCGTTATTATTGGTATTGCTCGGTATTTCTTGTTTTGTGCCTGCGATCTTAGTGCCGGCCGAATGTAGCTCTATGTACGTTCACCGGACCAAATAAAAGCTCCTACACAATGTGTTTAATTATGCTATGACAGTTGTCTAAAGATTATACTATATTAAATTTTTTGGGGGAGCAATTGCCTAAAAATCTTCATAATAAAGATTAAAAAATAGATAGAAGATTACACAATTTTTTTTTTTTTTTTTAGAGGGAGCCGTTACCCCGAGCCAAAGGGGATCCGCCTCTGACATTAAAGGAGAGTCCGGCTACAACTCGACTCCGCACACCTAAGAATTTCTGCAACTCTCGAGGGGGAGTCAACAGGCAAAAAGCCAACAGTAACCTGCTGATGGCAAGTGGCAACAAATTTATTCAACTTCAAGATGTTCGTCTCCTCCATATTTGTATTCTATTCAAAGCCACGATTCTTCCTTCGCGAGCTGACCATATCAAACACCTTCTTTGGATCAGACAGAGACTTGGCGACGCTCTCCCGCTCCAGACAGCGCTTTTCCCACGCCGCAAGCTTGGGGCATTCCTGCTCCACGCTCAAATCGGCAAAGACCTTGAAACAGTAGAACCATGAGGTGAAGGGAACGAGTGCGATGTCGACGAACCCGAAGTCCTCCCCGCCGAAGTATTTCTTCTCTCCGAGCTCCACCTCAAGCGTTCTCAGGTTCTCTAAGATCTCCTTCTTCGTCTGCTCAAACTCCTCGCCCTTCTTCAGCTTCCCGATGCGAATCATACCTGGATAGAACTGGTAAGCCAAAGCAGACCATCAAGTGTTTGATTAATTGCTTAAATGAAAACGATATTACTAATAGGGATCGGAGATTCGGAGGGGAACTATTACCTTCTTGTCAATAAAGTCAGCCCAGAAGCGGGCAAGGGCGCGGGCGTAGGAATCAGAGGGGAGGATAGGGGTTTTACTGGGGAAAGCTTCGTCAATGTACTGAACTATGATGAGCGACTCGCAGATAGGTTTGCCGTGGTGGATCAGAACGGGGATCTTCTTGTGCACTGGATTCGATTTCAGCAGGAGCTCGCTCTTCTCCGATAGATTCTCCTCTTTGTACTCGTACTCCACCCCCTTCTCCGCCAATGCTATCCTGGTTCGGACACCGAAAGGGCTGGCCCAGTAATCCAGCAGCTTCACTTCCTTCTCTTCCGCCATTGCTCTTTCAGCTCTCTCTCTCTCTCTCTCTCTCTCTCTCTCTCTCTCTCTCTCAGAGATGCTTAGAAATGACCGTTAAGTGTTCGATGAAATGCTAACTAAACGTTGCGTTAGACGTGGTATTTATGTGAGAGATCCGGTCATTGTTTTGTACCAGACTCGCTTTCGCACATTGGTCATCGCTTGCGTCAGAATGAATGGTGGATTAAAAAAATTGTTTAATGGCAGAATTGTCTCGCCTTGTGCCAGTTGAGCATTATCGGAAAGCGATGGTCAGATAAGATCATAAGACTTCAATATTTTTTTGGTCAATACCAAATCTGACCTGACCATCTAATTGGTCTTACTCTTTTAACGTTTTATTTGGGTTGCAAATTTATCCTGCACACTTAGAGAAATTATTTGTGCACAACCTGTGTATTGGTGTACATTAGCTAGTATATTGGTGTATATTGGTTTGTATTAACTGTGTATTAACTAGTATATACTACATACTATAATTTATATTGTGTATTAGATATGTATTGATATGTAATATCTGTGTATGGGTGTGTACTAGTTGTGTATAATACATAGCAAATACACAGATGTCCTCTGATTAATGGTTTCGTCGTCAAATAGTGCCACAGGTAAATGGCTATGATCGGATGGTTTTGCTGTCAAATGACATTATTACATTACGATCATGGTCTGAGTATGTATGTTTCCCAAGGGTACTAAATCATTGAGTAATGAATCAATAGGATTTGACCGATAGGACACAAAGCTCTCTGCAGCTAAAGTAGCTTCAAAACGGTTCCCTTAAACAAATATTCACCCCAGGTCTACAAGCTACACTCTGACGAAGCAACCCATGATTGTCGGATCATTTTGTCGGGTTGGGTCAACTATCTCCTTTGACTAAGTAAACTAGGGATCATGATGACTCGGGATGACAGAACCATGTGATCTTAGTAGGGTCTATCATCACTCCCCCACCATCCACTTTAAGTGCAATGCGATAAATTTATAATTTTAAATGTTAAAATTTCAAATATCAAATTATGCTGCTATTATATGTCAGATGTTATGTATATGTTTGACAACTAGCCTTAATCGAAAGTTCTCTCTCTATTGAGAGAGGTAATTAACTATAGGGGCTTGCACCTATAAGAAACTTGAATTTAGATGTAAAGTCCTTGCAAAATGAGGGTGAAATCACTGGGTAATGTCTCATTCAAAACCCAATCTGTATTCTAAAAATTTGCCTTGGAGCTTACTCGTTAAAACTCTCCTCCACAACCCTAAAAAGAAAGGAAAGGGACCATGAAGTGGTTGGAGTGCGAATTTTTGAAGCCCATATCACTCCCAAAATACTATGAATAGATCGTCATTTTATCCACAATCCCAAGACTACGATCATCCGACCATCATTGCAGACCATCGCCTCTGAACTAGGGTCATGTGAACATCATCACATGACTATGATCCTCGACCACTATCACTCGACTGTAGTTCTCCCACTATTATTGCTTAATTACAATTCTCTATCCATCATCGTTTGATTATATTCTTATAATCATAACCACTTGTATACGATCCTTTAATACCATCGTCATATTATGACTCTTTGACCATTTTCGCTTGACTATTATCCTTCAAGTAACATCGACTGACACTACAGGAAAGTCACAGATTTGCGGCGGATTTTTTTTTAAAAAAATGGCAACGAATTTGTTTCAAAATTTTTTGACAAATTTTATGAAGGATTTGTAGCAGAATTTTCGTCGTAAATCAGCTGCAAGCTACATTATAATAGAAATAAATTAAAAAAAAAAAACTTTTTGTTGTGTTTTGTCTACCCGACTAAATGGAGAAAGGGTTAATTTGCAAGAGGATCGGAGCAGGTTCGAATCTCGGGCACGTCTTGTGGCGCGGGGAGTCCAGTTAGGCGCGGGCAGTGTTTATGCAGGAGCGAGCAACCGGTCAGGCTCGGGCAATGGGCAACCGGTCATATTTGAATTTCTAATTTTTTTTTTTATTTCCGTCGCAAATTGGATTTTGCAACGAATTTTTCTTCCGCAAAAAGATAAGTTTCATGTAGTTTGACTATGACACTTCAACTATTATTGCTTAGCTACATTGATATATGCTAGCTGTGTCACTAACCATCACCAACATCGTTAACACAAACCCTCACTAGATAGCTGACGCACATTGTTAATACTAACTTTGAAGCTTGGCATCGGCATGAAAATTTATACTTGACCTCGTAGTCTCTTTTCTCCCTTCCTTGAAAGAGAACGACCAACACACAATAAATAATCTATTGAAGACATCTCCCATGCCATAGGAGAAAGATATCATTTGTAAATGAAGATAATACTAATATAATTATTCCAGCTAAGGTAGGCTTTGTGATTTTTCCATTCTTTCGTTTTTGAACAACTAGGTTTCTCTTACAACTCTTCTTTCATATATGTGTGGACTTCATGTTCATACAATACCAAGAAATCCATAAATTGATTTAATTAAGATGAAATAAATTCTTGAACTCTACCGATGTGAATTTTCTAACATACAATTTGATGTTAATTATAGAAAAAAAAAAATATACCATTTGATTGACATTGTATAATATGATAAAAAATTGATTTAATTAAGACGAGATTGCTTAATTTGCCTTGTTAATTGATTTTCAAAATTGTATGAATCGTGCTATATGATCTTTTCCAATATATGATATGAATCGTTTAAAATGATATGAATCATATAGTATGATCAGTTATAAGATTTTCAATATTCTTTTTTCTTTAACTGAGCACCTTCTCAATTTTCAAAGTGAGTGTGCACGAAATAAATTATTATTGAAAAATAAAATTAAAATATTTTAGCTTGAAATATAGCACTTGAGTTTATCACTCGCATCTTAGGAGGTGTTAAACCAAAATATTTTCTATTCGTGATAGTGAAATCAAAACATTACTAGCTATTATGAATAAATAAAATAAGAAAATATTATATGAGGACGTAAAATATTATTCAGAGACCAACTAGAATGTGTCACTTCACCTCATGCTTGATTCTCGGCTCGGTACTGTTTGGTACCGCGACTCGGTACCGCTTGGTATCTGGCTCAGAATTGTTGACGTGGCGTATTCTAGTTGGACTTTGGATGGTAAATTGTGTTCGGCGACCACACAGAATAATTTATCCAATCAAATGAGAGAGAGAGAGAGAGAGAGAGAGAGAGAGAGAGAGAGAGAGAGAGAAGCAATGGGACATTACAAGAATGCCAATAAATACAAGATTAATGTGTCTTTCCTCATCCTTCAAACTTTTATTTCTAAGTTTAGGTTGAGGGCCCCTATCATAAAAAAGTTACATTTGAGTAATGAAAATAAAATTATAAAAAATTGACTAGTATTTACTATAACACACATAAACATAGCTACTTTGTAACTTCATAAAGATAAATAACTCATGATAAATTTCTATGTAAAGAACGAGTTCAAGTGATTTCAAACTAATGTCATAAAAGACTTTATTAGAATTTGACAATTGGAACTGAATTTTATAGATTTTATTTTGTAACTTAGAGTATGCTCATAAACAAATAACATTATTTAGATAGTCTCACACTCAAAACGTCTCAGCGTTCAAGTGGAAGTTGGCAGGCAGCAGCCAACGGTAAGCTAACGGTAACAAACTTATTCAAATCAGTGACGTTCATTTCGATCCTCCACATTTGTATTCTATTCAACACCAAGCTCCTTCCTTCGCGCGCTAAACAACTCGTACACCTTCTTTGGTTCAGGGAGAGACTTGGCGACGCTCTTCCGCTCCAAGCAGCGCTTTCCCCACGCCGCAAGTTTGGGGAACTCCTCCTCCACGCTCAACAAGTCGAAGGCCTGGAAACTGTAGAACCACGAGGTGAAGGGAACGAATGTGATGTCGACGAACCCAAAGTCCTCGCCGCCGAAGTATTTCTTCTCTCCGAGCTCCGCCTCAAGTGTCCTCAGGTTCTCTACCAACTGCTTCTTCGTCTCCTCAAGTTCCTCGCCCTTATTCAGCCTCCAGACGCGAATGGCATATTGATAGAACTGGTAAGACAAAGCAGACCATGAACTGTTTGATTGATTGCTTAAATAAAACCGATATTATTAATAGGGATCGGAGATTCGGAGGGGATCTATTACCTTATTGTCAATAAAGTCGGCCCAGAAGCGGGCAATGGCGCGGGCGTAGGGATCGGAGGGGAGGATAGGGGTTTTAGTGGGGAAGGCTTCGTCGATGTACTGAACTATGATAAGCGACTCGCAGATAGGTTTACCGCGGTGGATCAGAACGGGGATCTTCTTGTGCACGGGATTTGATTTCAGCAGAAGCTCGCTCTTCTCCGATAGATTCTCCTCCTTGTACTCGTACTCCACCCCCTTCTCTGCCAATGCTATCCTGGTTCGGATACCGAAAGCGCTCGCCCAGTTATCCAGCAGCTTCACTTCCTTCTCTTCCGCCATTGCTCTTTCAGCTAGACCTCTCTGGCTCTCTCGCTCACGTAAATGCTTAGAAATTGCTATGAAGGCAAAGTGTTCGATGGAATGCGCAGTTAACGTTGGGGGGAGTGGTTTTTATAGCGCCTAGTGAGCTGGCTGGTTACGGCTTTTCATTTGTCGGCTTGCCCTCGAGATAGCTCCATGCTTTTGTCATCGCTTGCGTCAATGGGTTGGATAAAAAATAAAAAGAAGAACATATTTCAAAGTTTAAATAGTTTAATAGCTTTGCATGCCAAGCATTTCCTCGCATCATGTTGCATGCTTGCTTTACAAGTTAGAGTTGAACCATATTGAAACGGTTTAATATTGATTTTGATCTTCAACAACTTCAACAAAGAGGTATATTTTCATTTATAATGAAGGAATTGCAGCAATTTTTTTAAATTAGAGCATAATAATATCTATATTATTTTTTTAATTTTATTGATCAAAACATATCTTTAAAATTTAAGAGTTCTTGCACTCGTCCTTTGGGAATAAGACATCAAAAAGGTGGATTAAACTTCTCATAAGAAATTTGAAATTGTTCTTGAGGTACCTTATTCTTGAAGATGTGGAGTTATCTCGATATTGTTTCTTCTTAAGGTGTACAGTAGGCATGAAATAACTTTTCCATAAATATTTTTATTAAAGACATTAAAGTTTTATTTTTTTTTGTTTTATTGTTTAATGTAATTTATATTTTGATTATATGTAAAAAAAATTTTAATATCATTTAATATATTATTTTTATTTTTTATATAATCATAGTGATGGTGGTGACTCAGTGTGGTCGTCAATGATAGGCGGCGATCGCCTACCACAATGAAGATTGAACGACTTCACATGCACAAATAGTTAGACACAAGAACAGAGGAAGAAGAAGATAGCAGTGGAAAGAACTGTAGCATTTCTCTATGTTCCTTAATAATACACAGAGGTAGTGCTACAATATAAATCTAGTAGTTAGTTAGAGTCCAACGGCTCATATGATGCAGCAGTAATCGAATGGTGATCAGTGGTTCGTACAAGGAGGTGGAGCAGCCATGAATAATAAGTGAGCCGATTTATGTATAAGGTCAAGTAAATATCAGGTTGCCTTATCATCCTCCCTCAAGTTAACAATAGGTGAGCATATTATTAGCTTGTCCAGTAATTGAAAGTGACGGGCTGAACTCAAAGCCTTAGTAAAGAGATCCGCCAGTTGATCTTGATATGAAATATGATGAACCGAAATATATTTAGAGCTGATACAATCCCGAATGAAATGAAAGTCAATCTCAATATGCTTAGTTCGGGCATGAAAAATTGGATTATTGGCCAAAGCGAGAGCAGACACATTTTCACAGAATAATTTGGTAGGGGATGTTTGAGGGATATAAAATTCAGACAGTAGTCGACGAAGCTAGATAAGATCACAGGCAGCAGTTGAAATTGTATGATATTCAGCCTCAGTAGATGAACGGGCAACAAAGGATTGCTTCTTGACCGACCATGAAATGAGTGTTTTGTCGAGAAAGGCACAATAACATGTGATAGATCAGCGATCTTCATGATTGGTAGCCCAGTCATAATCATCAAAATAAGTGAGCTCTAGGAGGAGGAATTAATTGGTAAGCCAAGAGCTAATGTGCCTTTCACATAGCGTAGAACACGTTTGAGCCTCAAATAATGAGATTGGAGAGGTGAATGCATATGCTGACAGAAATAATTGACTGCATATAATATATATGGCTGAGTAATCGTCAGATATTGAAGGGCTCCAGTAATTTGACGATAATGTTCTAGACGGTCATAAGATGAATCATTGGATGTTGCCTGTAGAAACTTAGTTGGTAGAGCTGTACTGACCGGCTTACAATTAGTCATAGCCGCTTTATGTAGGAGATCTGATGCATATTGTGATTGAGATAAATGAATACCATCAAGAGTAGAGGTGGCCTGCAGACCAAGGAAAATATTTAAGCTGCCCAAATTTCACATGGAAAAGGTAGAATGTAAGGCTGTAAGCAATCGATTTATCTCCTTGGTGGAATTGTCGGTAAGTAAGATATCATCAACATACACTAAGATGTATAATTGCATAGAAATGTGATGTAACAACAAATGAGCAACAAGGTGTACCTTGTATCGAGTAACTGAACCATTCACATGAAATTTGGTCTTAAACAGCCACTTGCAGCCCAAAATATTCATATATTAAGTTGGAGGGACAATAACCCACGTCCCTTGCTTTTGAAGCGCCTCAAATTCTGTACTCATGGCCTCTCTCCAGACCAAATGCTGACAAGCTTGAGTAAAATCGGTGGGATTTATAGGTATGACAACTAATTAAAGGTCAAGGATTTGCCAGGGCTTGAGATGCCCTCTTTGAGCTCTAGTAACCATAAAATGTTTGGGTTGTGATATTTGTGGAGAAAATGTGGAAGCCGCAGAGATGGGAGAGGCGGAGTAAGAACTGGATGTGGCTAGTGACTGTTCAGGAGATAGCTGTTGTAGAGGGACAGATAAAGAATTTAATGAAGTATCTGGGGTAGTTTTTAAGAAAATGGTGGATACAGGAACAAAGGTAGATGGTGGAATATATGCAGTAGTGGTTGAAGAAGTGGGAGTTATGGATGTAGAAGGTTGATTTAGAGGAAAAATATGCTCATGAAAATGGACATGCCTGGAGATGTAGACTCTGTTTGAGGTGATGTCAAGGCATTTATAGCCTTTTGCTTGAGCAGCATAACCAAGAAATATACAAGGCGTGGAACGTCGAGCAAATTTGTGAGATAATTGAGTAGAAAACCAGGGATAAAAGAGGCAGCCAAACACACGAAGACAATCATATGTAGGAGATTGATTATATAAGATTTCATAAGGAGAGACATTATTGGTAATGATAGAAGGTAAACGATTAATTAGATAAAAAACGATGAAGAGTGTATTAACCCAAAATGTGGAAGGAATATTGGCATTAAAAAGTAAGGCTCGCATTGTCTCAAGGAAATGTTTATGCTTGCGTTCAACAATCCCATTTTGTTGGGGTGTGTAAGGACAAGTAATTTGGTGTTGTATACCACAACTATTTAAGTGATTTTGAAAGTTTTTATTCACATATTCACCGCCTCCATCAGTATGGAGAATTTTGATGGGAGTTTGAAACTGTTTTTCCACAAGATGTTGAAAATGTATAAATTTAGAGAATACATCAAATTTGTGGTGCAGTGGATAAACCCATGAATAATGACTATAGTCATCAATAAAAACACATAAAACCGATATGATTGCATTGATAAAGAAGGGGAGGAACCCCATACATCACTATGAATAAGCTTTAAGCATTGTGTAGAGGTAGAAGTAGATACATAGAAGGATAATCTAGTTTATTTAGCTTTGGCACAAGCATTGCAATGACTAGATGCTATACTAATACTAGTAGGTAAAGCAGTAGATAGAAGATGTAGTGTGGAAGCCGAAGGATGCCCAAGTCGCTGATGCCAGATGTCAGGTGAGGAAGAGGTAGTGAGCAAAGCAGTAGTGGATCTGATTGAGGACGGAGGATTAGAAAGATTAATTGGGTAGAGACCATGATGATTTGGTTTGTGGAGAAGTAGCTTGTTGGTTTGGGAATCCTTGATAGCAAAGTCATTAGCATCAAGTAACACAAAACATGAATTATCATTGGCAAGCTTATGAATGAAAAGTAAATTGTGAGATAAGTTGGGAACATGAAGGATTTTAGGTAGCTGAAGCTTACGATATGGGGTGGGAAGCAAACCTTGACCGGTGTGAGCTATGGGAAGTTGCTGTCCATTTACCACTTGAACCTGAGAGGTTCCATTGTAAGGTTGTATATTTTGCATTTGAGCCTTATTTGCAGTAAGATGTTCTGTTGCACCAGAACTAAAAACCAATCACTACAGGAAAAACGCCAAAAACCAGCGGTTTTTGCCGGCGGTTACTATGGCTAAACCGGCGGTTTTCCTGTTTACCGGCGGCTTGGCGGCGGCATTCAAGTCGCCAGTAAAAATCGCGTAGGAAACTATTACCGGCGGCCTTTTACCGGCGGTTTATTTAGGCGGCGGTTTTCCGGCGGCTCATACCGCTGGTGACAACCGGATTTTCAACCGGCGGTTTTCCGGCCGTTACGCCGCCGGTTAGTTACGCCGCCGTTAAACCGCCGGTTCATATTGATGTCTGACGGTTTGCCGGCGGTTTATGGACCGCCGCTAGTACCGGCTGCTTAACGTACCAAAATTATCGGTTAGGTCGCCGTTAAAAGCCGGCGGTCAAACCGTCGGTTAGAACCGCTGGTAATAGGCATTTTTCCTGTAGTGAATCAGCATTTTGTGTTGTATCTGTGGCAATATAAGCTTGTAATAGGCAATTTCTCTCTCTCTCTCTCTCTGAGATGCTTAGAAATGACGGTAGAGTTAAAGTGTTCGATGAAATGCGAACTAAACGTTGGGTTACACGTGGTATTTATGCGAGAGATCCGGTCATTGCGTTGTGCCAGACTCGCTTTCACACATTTGTCATCGCTTGCGTCAGAATGAATGGTTGGATTAAAAATAGTTTAATGGCAGAATTGTCTCGCCTCGTGCGAGTAGAGCTTTGTCGGAAAGCGATGCTGTCAGATAAGATCAAAGACTTCAATATTTTTTTGGTCAATACCAAATGTGACTTGACCATCTAATTGGTCCTACTCATTTAACGTTTGATTTGGGTTGCAAATTTATCCTTGTGTACAAGCTGTTCATTGGTGTAAATTAGCTATGTATTGATATGAATTAGTTATATATTGGTTTGAATTAGCTGTGTATTGATTAGTATATATTACATACTATAATACACAGTTTGTATTAGTTGTGTATTGATATATAATATATGTGTATGGGTGTGTACTAGTTGTGTATAATACATAGCTAATACACAAGTGTCCTCTAACTAGTTGTTTCGTTGCCAAATAGCACCACAAGCAAATGGCTATGACCGGGTGGTTTTGTAGCCAAATAACATTATTAAATTAACTATAGGGGCTTGTGCCTATTAGAAACCTGAACTTAGATGATAAAGTCCTTGTAAAATGAGGGTGAAATATCTGGGAAGTTTCTAATTCAAAACCCAATTTGCCTTCTAAAAATTTTCCTCGGAGCTTACTTGTTAAAACTCTCCTCGACAATCCATAAAAATAAAGGGACCGCAGAAAGGTTGGGGCGCAAATTTTCGGAGCCCACCTCACTCCCAAAATAATATGAATATACCATCATTTTATCCACAATCCCAAGACTACGATAGTCTAACCACCGTTGAAGACCATCGTCTCACAACTAGGGTCATTTGAACATCATCGCGTGATTATGATCCTCCAACCACCATCACCCGACTATAGTCCTCCCATTATTATTACTTGATTACAATCCTCTATCCATCATTGTCTTATTTTAGTCCTATGATCATGACCACTTCATTATGACCCTTTCAATACCATCGTCTCGTCCGATTATGGCTCTTTGACCGTTATCGCTCGACTATTATCCTTCAAGTAACGTCAACTGACACTATAGGAATGTCACGAATTTGCTTCAGTTTTTTTTTTGTCCAAAATGACCACAAATTTGCGACGAAAATTCTCGATAAATTTTTATGACGAACTTGTAACGAAATTTTGCTGTCATAAATCCGCCACAAGCTACTTTATAATATAAATAAAAAAGAAAGCTTTTTGTTGTGTTTTGTCTATGCGGTTGAGTGGAGAAAGGGTTGGTTTGCAAGAGGAGCAGGTTCGAATCCCAAGCTTGTCATGTGGTGGGGGTGGTCCGGTCGGGTGTGGGCAACGGGTCAGGCGAGAGCGGGAAGCTCGTCAGACTCGGGCAACGGGTAGCCGATCAGATTAGAATTTTGATTTTTTTTTTTTAATTTCCGCCGCAAATCGGATTTTGCAATGGATTTTTCTGCCGCAAAAAGGAAAGTTTCATGTAGTGTGACTATGATACTTGAACTATTATTGCTTAGCTACATTGATATATGCTAGCTGTGTCACTAACCATCACCAACATCGTTAACACAAACCCTCACTAGATAGCTGACGCACATTGTTAATACTAACTTTGAAGCTTGGCATCGGCATGAAAATTTATACTTGACCTCGTAGTCTCTTTTCTCCCTTCCTTGAAAGAGAACGACCAACACACAATAAATAATCTATTGAAGACATCTCCCATGCCATAGGAGAAAGATATCATTTGTAAATGAAGATAATACTAATATAATTATTCCAGCTAAGGTAGGCTTTGTGATTTTTCCCTTCTTTAGTTTTATAACAGCTATGTTTCTCTTACAACTCCTGTTTCATATGTGTGTGGAGTTGATGTTCATACAATACCAAGAAATCCATAAATTGATTTAATTAAGATGAAATAAATTCTTGAATTCTACCGATGTGAATATTCTAACATACAATTTGATGTTAATTATAGAAGAAAGCAAACATACCGTTTGATTAATGTTGTATAATATGATCAAAAATTGATTTAATTAAGATGAGATTGCTTAATTTGCTTTGCTAATTGATATGCTAATTGTTTTAAATAAATTATTATTGAGAAATAAAATTAAAATATTTTTGTTTGAAATATAACACTTGAGTTTATCACTCGCATCTTAGGAGGTGTTAAACCAAAAAATTTCTATTGGTGATAGTGAAATCAAAACATTACTAGCTATTATGAATACATAAAATAAGAAATTATTTTATGTGGATGTCAATAAATATTATTAAGAGACCAACTAGAATGCGTCACGTCACCTCTTGCTCGGTTCCTGGCTAAGTACTGTTCGGTACCGCGACTCGGTACCGCTCGGTATCTGGCTCGGTATTGCTGACGTTGCGTATTCTGGTTGGTCTCTGAACGGTAAACTGCGTTCGACGACCGCACATAATAATTTATCGAATAAAATAGAGAGAGAGAGAGAGAGAGAGAGAGAGAGAGAGAGAGAGAGAGAGAGAGAGAGAGAGAAGCAATGGGACATTACAAGATTGCCAATAAATACAAGATTAATGTGTCTTTCCTCATCCTTCAAACTTTTATTTCTAAGTTTAGGTTGAGGGTCCGTATCATAAAAAAGTACATTTGAGTAATGAACATAAAATTATAAAGAGTTGACTAGTATTTACTATAACACAAATCAACATAGCTACTTTGTAACTTCATAATTACATAAAGAACTCATGATGAAATTCTAAGTAAAGAACAAGTTCAAGTGACTTCAAACTAATGTCATAAAAGACTTTATTAGAACTTGACAATTGGAACTGAATTTTATTGATTTTTTTTTTTTTTTGGTAATTTAGAGCATGCTCATGCTCAAATAACATTATTTGGATAGTCTCACACTCAAAATGTCTCAGCGTTCAAGTGGAAGTTGGCAGGCAGTAGCCAACGGTAAGCTAACGGTAACAAATTTATTCAAATCAGTGATGTTCATTTCGATCCTCCACATTTGTATTCTATTCAACACCAAGCTCCTTCCTTCGTGCGCTGAGCAACTCGTACACCTTCTTTGGTTCAGGGAGAGACTTGGCGACGCTCTTCCGCTCCAAGCAGCGCTTTCCCCACGCCGTAAGTTTGGGGAACTCCTCCTCCACGCTCAACAAGGCGAAGGCCTGCAAACTGTAGAACCACGAGGTGAAGGGAACGAATGCGATGTCGACCAACCCGAAGTCCTCCCCGCCGAAGTATTTCTTCTCTCCAAGCTCCGTCTCAAGCGTCCTCAGGTTCTCTACCAACTCCTTCTTCGTCTCCTCAAGTTCCTCGCCCTTCTTCAGCCTCCAGATGCGAAGCGCATATTGAGAGATCTGGTAAGCCAAAGCAGACCACAAACTGTTTAATCAATTGCTTAAATGAAAACGAGATTATTATACGAATTTGGCCTATGTATTACCTTCTTGTCAACAAAGTCAGCCCAGAAGCGTGAAAGGGCGCGCGCGTAGGGATCGGAGGGGAGGATAGGGGTTTTACTGGGGAAGACTTCGTCAATGTACTGAACTATGATGAGCGACTCGCAGATAGGTTTGCCGTGGTGGATCAGAACGGGGATCTTCTTGTGCACTGGGTTTGATTTCAGCAGGAGCTCGCTCTTCTCTCCGAGAATTAGATTCTTCTCCTCCTTGTACTCGTACTCCACCTCTTTTACCGCCAATGCGATTCTGGTTCGGACTCCGAAAGGGCTCAACCAGAAATCCAGCAGCTTCACTTCCTTCTCTGACGCCATTGCTCTTTCAGCTAGACCTCTCTGGCTCTCTTACTCACGAAAATGCTTAGAAATTGCTATGAAGGCAAAGTGTTCGATGGAATGCGTAGTTAACGTTGAGGGGAGTGGTTTTTATAGCGCCAATTCGGCTTTTCTTTACTCGGCTGACCCTCGAGATAGTTCCATGCTTTTGTCATCGCTTGCGTCAACTCCGTCAAGTGGTTGGATAAAAAACTAAAAAGAAAAACATAATTCAAATTTGAAATAGTTTAATAGCTTTGCATGCGAAGCATTTCCTCGCATCATGTTGCATGCTTGCATTGCAAGTTAGAGTTGAACCATATTGAAATGGTTTAATATTGATTTTGATCTTCAACAACTACAACAAAGAGGTATGTTTTCATTTTATGATTCAAAATAAAATTATTGTGAAAATAATTTAGGCTTCATTTGAGATGTTTTTTTTTTAATGCTTCTTAAAGTAGCTTTTTAGTATAACAATTTTATTTTTATACTAAAAAGATGTTTTATTAAGAAATAAGAAAGTCTTCCCAAACGATGCTTTAGTCTTCGTTTAGGACAGTTTTTTACAGCTTTATGTTTCTGGCTGAAAGTATAATTTTTATTTAGCCACTACTTTCAATAAAGTTTTTGCACTTGGAAGTTGCTTTCTACAGTAGCTTCAAAAAAAGTAATTTTCTCCACAATGACGTTACAACTAACTTTATTAAAAGTTGCATCCATGTTAAACGGATCCCTAATTTTTTTGGGTAAGAATTTAATTTGTTAGTACATTAAAATTTTGAGGTATATTATAAGTTGAGTCATTATTATATACATAAAGAGTGGTATTCAATGTACAAATATGAAATAAAGATATAATGAAAATCCATATATCAAAGTAGTATATATGCTAATAAGATTTACATACATCATTTTATACTCCTATATTTACATATCAAACACCTAAAATTTTAATATTATATATATATACCACCTTATATTATTTTAATATCAAATATATCATTCATATTTCATTTTCACCATTCATATATTTCTTTACTACCACCCATATTTGATATGAAAGTAAACTATGGGTACGTAGTATGTATGCAATATTAAAATTTTAGAAGATAGATATGTAATTAGAGTAGTATATAGTGGTATAACAATATTTTAAATTAAAGGTAGAGGAGTTATAAAAATAATGATTATCATAGAAATAAGTATTGGAATCCATCTCTTTGTAATGGGGGTGGAAGAAAATATATATGAATGATGTTCACTCGACCTTTCATTGAAGCTCCTATGCTAGGATTGGAGTTTGGGGCGCTTTATAATTATTAATATCTTCAATTATGCAATTAAATTTGAAGCTTATGGACCTTTATTTTCCCCCACAAAATCATTTAGAGATGCATATTCTAATGCATATAAATACATAGTGAGTTTTTATTATAGAGTCATATTGGATTGAAACTATATAAGATATTCTTTTGTAGGAGATGAAAGATGAAGCTAAGGGATTTCCTCTTATTAAGGGTATTTGATGAGTTTGCTAGAAAAATTATTTATGTCTGTTTTTATGTTACTATTCTTATAAATAATATCATTATATTTTTTATCTTGAGCCTAAGGGAGTGCATCTAATCAATTCGCATGGTTTAGGTTTAGTTTGAGACGGTTTTCTTGCAACTTCTTAAAGCAGTTTTGTAGTATAAAATTTAAAAATTAAATACGGTTATACAAAATTTATTACAAATATATAAGCACTTCATATTTTCTCCCAACAAACAGAGTTTAATAATTCTAACTCTTATGCCTCCCGACATGCAGAGTTTAATAACTCTAAGTAGCTGGCAGAGTTTGACAATTAACAACTCTGAATAACAAATAAAGTTCAAAAACTCTGAGTAATAGACATAGTTCAATGCCTCTTAAGTAGAATGTACATATATTATCCGAACACAATTTCTTTCACCCCTTTCAGATTTTCATAGAATCGCTCGTTTCAACTAATTAAGTACAGATTTCACATATTTCAGTGAAGAATACTAAATGATGCATAAAGAAACACATTTCATAATTTTTTAAAATGTTATAACGTTAGGCAACAGAAAACCCTACTAAACAAAAATACGCATTTTTAGAAAATAATCAAATTACTACATATTGTATAGAATACCGTTTTAAAATTTTAATTGTAATACAAACATTATTTTTCAGAGTCTAAATTATTTTTTATTCGATAAAATCCATATAAATTTCCAAAACTGCTCACATAAAAATTTCTAAAAATATTCAAAATCCAAATCTCTATAACATATAAAAAATTTCACGGTCCAGTACAAAGTTATCCTCATTGTTTGATAATAGAAATAAAACTTTAATAAAATAATTAAGAAAAAAAATGTATATGTTTTAAAAAATTGAGATAGACATAGTTTGATTATCCCGAGATAAACAAATTTTCTAATCCTAATGACCAGCAAAAATGTCTCTTTGAATTTCAATCTCTAGCTTTGTTTTTCTATGCAATGTCTTTTTCTTCTATTTTTCCTTATTTCTCCCCCTTCTATGTTAGCGAAATGAGTATGGAATGGTAATTTAGAAACTTTTTATTTATAAGCAGAATTTTTTTTTATAATAAAATAATCGAATGACATATTGGTCATTATGTCAGTTGTTCAACTATTAGATCAAAAAATTAGCGCTGCAAATGAACCAAACGTTCGACAGGCTACTCGTTGTTCGGTTCGATTAATAAAGCTCGTTTGTGATCGTTTAATTAACTAAACAATCAAACTTGAACAATATTTTAAATACTCGATTCTTAAATAAACAAACTTGAACACTAATGTGTTCGGCTCATTTGTGTTTGCGAACAACATCATTTGAAGTTCGTGAACAAGCTCGGCATTAAGCTCGATAAGAAACTCGATTCGTGTTTGATTTTGAACTCGTGAATAAGCTCGATACAAATAATTAATATTTGACTGTAGATTTAATAAATATAAATAATCATTGCCTTTGTTACATAGACAATTGCTTTTATTATAAATGTGTTTGTTCATAAATATGTTCATGAACGCGTTTGTTAGATAGTTAGAAAAAAATTGTTAAATATGTTCGCGAACAAGCTCGATAAACATTAAACGAACGAACATGAATTGAACATGAACCGAACATGAACACTCATTAATTTAAATGAACCAAATATGAACACCAACAATAAAGCTCGAACAAATATGAACCAAACTTGTACAAGCTGATATTAAATGAACACAAACATACTCAGCTCGGCTCGATTCGTTTGCAGCCCTACAAAAAATTATAGAAAAATATTAATAAATTAGTTAAACATGTCTAAAATAATTGAATGAAATTGGTTTGCAAAACTTACACTTAGCATCCAAAAAAATCTCACTTATACTAACTTGTATCGATTAACTAAGGAATTACATCAATGCCTAAAAATCAGAGAAAAATTATTATAATTAGAGCAAAAAAAATCTATGTTATGAGGAAGACGGTTTGCAATTTAAATTTATAATGACTCATGAAATAATTTTTTACTGGTATAGATCAAAATATTTCTTTTAAAATTTAAGAATTATTATACTCATTCTTTAGAGAAATTATTAGATTTAGACACTAGACAGAGAGAATCATCCGGATTTCTCTCTGTCTATAATAAAAGCGTAGTCAAAGAGCAGTTATTGTAGTAGATGCATTTTGAGTGTGTTTTGACTGCTCTTTTATTGTAGATAAAAAAATTTGAATGATTCTCCCTATTTGATGTCCAAACTTGATAATTTGCCCGGCCCATCCTTTAGGTATAAAACATCATATAGGTGAATGAAACTTCTCATCAGAAATTTGAAATTGTTGTTGAGGTACCTTATTCTTGAAGATGTGGATTATCTCGACATTGCTTCTGCTTAAGGTGTGGGCATGAAATAAACTTTTCCATAAAATATTTTTATTAAAGGCATTAAGGTTTTTTTTTTTTATTGTTAAATATAATTTACTTTATTTATATTTTGATTTTATATAAAAAATATTTAATATCATTAAATATTTTATTTTTATTTTATATGATCATGATAATGGTGGTGAGTTAGTGTGGTCGTCAATGTTAGGCGGTGATCGCCTATGACAACAGGATGTAGCATGCAATACTCACGGTGGGGGAGAAATTATCACGTGCGGTTACTGAACCGTTTGGAGGCAAATCAAGATGCGCATTGTCATCCGATACACAAAGATACACAACATTGGTACATAACAGAATAGTGACGTGGTGTAGCCTAACTCACCTCCGGTGACCGCACGTAATAATTTCTCTTGATGGAAGTAGTCAGCCGCATCGATCGTGATCGATTGTATAAAAAAAATACATAAAAATAAACAAAAAAAAAAAAAAAAAAAAAAAAATAAACTTAAGCGGATCTTAGTATAACAAAACAACTTTATTTAAAGAAAAATCCGAAGCGGGATTATACTTATTCAAAACAATCTAAAACCCATCAGCATTACAATCGAATTTTACGCGTCCTCGAATTTCTTTCTGATCTCGCAGAATAAATCGTAAACCTTGGTTGGTTCGTGCAGAGATTTGGCAACGCTCTCCCGCTCCTTGATGAGCTTCCCCCACGCCGCCAGCTTGGGGCATTCCTTCTCAACGCTGAAGCCACCAAAGGCCTCGAAGGTGTAGAACCACGACGTGAATGGCGCGAACGCGATGTCTACAAGACCGAAAGCATCATCGCCGAAGTACTTCTTCTCGCCGAGCTCCGTCTCGAGCGTCTTAAAGATCCCGATCAACTCCTTATTCGCCTCCTCCAGCTCCTTGCCTTTTGACTTCAACAGCTTAGATCCGCTGTCATAGACCTGCCCAGCCATGGATTTAATTCGTATGAAGGATTAGAATAATCCGGCGCCGATGAAACAGGGGTGGGGAAGGGAATGTGCGGATTTTACCTTCTTGTCGACGAAATCGGCCCAGAATCGGGCATGGGATCGCGCGTAGGGATCTGATGGGAGGATGTTGGTTTTTCCGGGAAAGACTTCGTCAATGTATTCGACGATGATGAGGGACTCGCAGATGGATTTCCCGTCGTGGATAAGGACGGGGATCTTCTTGTGCACAGGGTTTGATTTCAGCAATAGATCGCTCTTCTTTGATAGATCCTCCTCCTTGTACTCATACTCCACCTCCTTCTCCGCCAGCGCGATCCTGCATCGCTGCCCGAAAGGGCAAATTATTGCATCAGGTCACCTGACAGAGAGATGCGTTCGGTCTCTCTCTGTCTACAGTAACCTGCGCTTTACTGTAGCAGTGCTACAGTAAAGCGCAGGTTACTGTAGACAGAGAGAGACCGAACGTATCTCTGCGTTCGGTCACCTGACGCAATAATTTGCCGCCCGAAAGGGCTCATCCAGAAGTCCAGCAATTTTACTCCCTTCTCTGGTACCGCCATTTCTGTTTCTCCGAAGTTCGGTTGAAGGCTACGTGTTCGACAAAATGCCAAGTTGAGTAAAGAGCTGAGGGAGGCAGAGTTATTATATATAGAGTTCCTAACGGCATGCCTTGCCTTGTTTACCAATTAATTCTTCGACGGAATTCCATCGAACGTTTGTCATGGCTTGCATCACATTGGAAAAGGCAGGAAAAGTAGGAAAAAATTAGCCCAATAGCCTCCGGTCTACAGTTTACGGTCTACGGTCCACGGTCTACCTCAATCCAGTTGAAATCTTTTTTTTTTTATAAATAATATATCATTATGTTCTTAAATAAAATGCTAATTAATTATCTAAAAACATATTTAAACTTTGATATGCTTATTTTATTCAACCTTCTTTATTATGTTCTTAAATATAACATTATTTAATCGTTTTTTAAATACTACTTAAATTTTAATAATATTTAATTGAATAAAAAATGATATTTAAATTTAATAATCTTTAAAAATATCAATTTGACAAAAAATGTCTATATAAAATCACAATTGTTATAAAATATAAGAAAATGATCTTTTGGTATTATGTTGTTTATTGTTGGAGTGATAAGTAACTCATCTTTATCTGTTGGTTGTAAGCTTTGATTATCAATAAAAAACTCTTAGGTTTAAAATTTATGTATGTGATACGTTTATGAATTTGTTTTAATTGTCTCAGAAGTCTCGAACTACTGAATTGAGAGTACAAGCATGGTGAGGAAAATTTGATCCAAGTGCATGTGGATGACAACATGACCTTATTAAGAAAAATTATTAGGTGCAGAGTGCAGATGGGGAGAGCACCGTCTGCACAGACACAGTACCAAGCGGTACCTAGTGGTACCCAGCGGTACCAAATGGTACCTAGCTAAATTTTATACTAGTGTGCGGACGGTTCTCCCCGTTTGCACTCCGCATCTAATAATCTCTCCCTTATTAAGCATACAATAGAGATTGATAAATCTAGAGAGAGAAACATGTGATCTTTCTAGATTTTAGTGTACATAAAGTTCGAAGTTGATGTGACATAATCATATATTGAACTCAATCTCTCTCTCATTTATGTGTTTAAGTTAAAAGTCCAATGGTACATGATATATATAAAAAAATACATGAAATTTACAGAAAATATTTTTAATGAAATTGGTTATTAAGTAAAAATTATGGTTGGTTGCTTGATGGTTGTAGGGGTGTCAAAATGAGTTTTCGGGTCAGATTCGGGTCCAATTTGAAATTGACGTAGCTTCAATTGATCTGTCCCAATTAGCCAAATGGGTTAGAAATCTAAATTCGGACCCGATCCATCCCTAACCTGGGTTGACCCAACCTGACCCTTTAACCTACAAGCAGCTAGGCCATGTGGGCGCTGACGAGCATCATCAATGTAGGTGAGCCTGCGGTGCTGGCAAGCACGGTAATGCGGCGTTGACCAGCGGGGGCAATGCGGGGCGAGAGAGAGAGAGAGTGGGTGTGGTAGTTGCGGGCGAGCGAGGCAGCTGGCGCAGGTGTGGGCGTGAGCACAAACGGGAGTATTTCATGCAAGGGGGTGTGTCGGGTGACAGGGTTGATTTCGGGTCAGAAATGAGTTGATTTTGGATTTTTGGGTTGACCAGAACCAAATCCAAAATTTGAAACTGGTCAGAAAATTAAACTCGAATTTGACCCATTTGTAAAATGGGTTGATCCAAACACGAAAATTTTTTTGGTCGGATCAAGGTACAATTCGGGTTTCGAGCCGGATCAAATACTGACACTATCTTAGGTGGCTGTCCTAGAGTTTTGCAAATAGTTGTTGGGTTCTACATTGAAGTTGTTTTCTCGTTCTAGTTATATGAGTCAATTTCCATTAGCGAGTTATTCTTCTTAACAATTAATACCTCTTATTGACACATAAGTACTTCTGATCAACTGGACTAAATCTTCGAGAAAGCTGCATAGTTGAGTTGGCGACTTCAATGTGTTCAAATCTACACGTAAGTACTTGTGTTCATGATTGGATCATTCAAATTTCTAATGGTGCTTCACTTGAATTGGCTTGACTTATCCAAATTTTAAAATTTCATAATAAATTAAGCATAAAATGGTCGATCGTGCTTAACTCATCAACATAAACCAAATAAAATAATATATATAAATTTAAAGTGCATATATTGTTTGTATCCGAACAATTAATGACTCGAACACAATCGAACAAATGTCAGTTTATCCTCCGCACGTTTAAAAATTATAGCACAATACATTCATGACAAATGAGCTTAACACGAGCTAGTCGAGAAGAGATTATTTTGTCCGGACATCGGACGTAGAGAACCGTCTAGATTTGATGCGTTTTACAAATACTCAGTAAAAATACAACAAATATTTAATTATGAATGCATATTTATTGAGAAGTTGCTATATTTTTACAGATATTTAGTAAAAGTGTAGCAAATATTTAATTATTTAGTAAATATGCAATAAGCAAATATTCATTAAAAGCACATCAAATACTCAACAAATAAGTTTTTATTGAATATTTGCTGCACTTTTATTGAATATTTAAATTTACAAAAGCGCAGCAAATACTCAGTAAAAATGCAATAAATTCATCTCATCAATAAAAGTTTAACTTATTTAAAAAGTTTTTCATCAGTAAAAACTTTTATTTGGTCCGGTCACAGGACGTAGCTCTACGTTCGGCCGCCAGTAGAATCGCGCAACGCGTTCTCACTATTTACCGCGCGCCCCGACAACCCGACCCGGAACGGACCTAGGATGGCTCGGTATTTCTCGATTTTGCTAGTATTGCTCGGTATTGCAATGTATTGGTCGATTTTGCTTGACAATAATTAATACCGAGCAAATACCGAGCAAATATCAAGTAATACCGAGAAAAACTCGGTACAACTCGGTATTACTCGGTATTTGCTCGGTATTGGTCTTCACAGAGCGGTATTTCTCGTTATTTCCATGCAATACCTAGTAATACCGAGCAATACCGAGCAAATACCGAGTAATACCACGCAATACGCGAACATAGCATTCCCAGGTTCCGGTCCGGGTCAAGTCGTCGGGCCGAGCGGTAGGGAGTAAGAGCACGCGGTGACATGTTATTGGCGGCCGAACGTAGCTCTACGTCCGGTCAGAGGACATAATAATTGACCAGCACGAACTTATCTAAAAATTGTTGATTTTTGCTGCTTGACTAAAAAATCATGAACTTGTTGAAACCCTTTCACTTTCTTCACCTTCTTCACTTTCATGGCATCCTGACTAATTAAATTCGGGCAAATCTAACCGGACATGTATTAAAATAGTAAAATTTTCTACTCAGAGAGCTGTTCAGCTGATCCCTTTCCTGTACAATACCGACAACCCAGCACGACTGAAGGGGGGGTCCTCAGTCCTCACTCCACTGTTGCCAACGCTGTGACTGTCTTGTTTGATTACAAATTTGTCCATTTACCTTCCTCAAATATATTGTTATACGCTGCATATGGCTTATTTGATTGATTGCATTTAAAAGAACAATTTAACTATTTTAAGCATTGGGGCATCTCTAACCGAAAATCTCATTTTTCATTGCAAAATGAAGTGAAACCAAAAAGTGACGTGATTCATCCCTAATCGAACGCCATTTTGCCCTCTAACTGTCGCTTTTTTCTTTCGCGTCTTTCTTTCGCAAGTTTCGGTAGAGATCAAAAAATGGCGCAGATGAACAGTGCAACACCAATATTGGCGTCGCACTATTCATCCGCGATCAAATGAGGGAGGAAAAGGCGTTCGATTGCGACTCATGAGGGCTTCCATTCGGTTGTTTGCCGAACGGTTGGAGATGGTTTTAAAACAAAGTTTATATATATATATATATATATATAAAGTATTTACAAATTGAAAATTCATATTAATTAGCTACTTTCAACCAAATAAAAGATAATCTAATAGAAAAATTTATTTTTAAAACATTTTCTTCCTTCAAACATTTAAGATTAGAAATTTGCAATGTTTTATAGAATATAATGTTGGTCATCAAAAGATAGGTATAAACTTAAATCTTGCAGAGATGAGGATGCTCACGTGGATGAGTAGCTTTACGCTTAGAGATAAAATATGAAATGAATTTATGCTTGAAATGTTTGGAGTAGCTCTAGTGCATACAATATTAGAGATCAGAGTTGTCTTAGATGATTTAGTCATGTAAAATGTCAGCCTCCATTGACCTTGTTAGAAGAGTCGATGTATTAGATTCGACCTATGCTGCTAAAGATAGATGTAGACCTAAAAATATATGATAAAAATATAATTTTTTTTTAAATTAAATTTAAATAAAGTTTTGATTATTATTATGACGCAATAGATAAAAAAGATTCATGTAGACAAACCCACATACTCGGATAAAGACTTATTTTTGTTATTGTTGTCGTATTCTACCTTCAAGCAACCAAATCAAATGAACTTATAAAGCAGCTTTAAAGTATAAATATGTATATTTAAGAGAAGTTTTGTCACCATAATTGAAACATAAGAAAGAGAATCCACCGATCTCCTAATTTTCAAACAAACCGATGCACAAAATAATAAGATTTCAAGTAAAAAAAGAGATGAAGCTTATAACTTTATACATATCATTATCTTCTCATTATTCAAATGCCTAATCAGAAACTCAAATCAAGTCTCCATTTTTCATTACAAGGTTCATTCTTCATATTGATTTAAATAGCTTTCGCATCAAAGATTGTTCTGCTTGGAAAGCAGTGATCAACATAATGTTAGAAGAAATTATTACGTGCGGACATCAGGCGTAGAGCTATGCTCGGACTTTAATGAAAATATGATGTGTCGATTAATGTATTACTCGATATTATTATGTATTACTGTGCATTAGCTATGTATTGTTATGTATTAACTAGTTCACAATAATAAGCTAATACATATTAATATATAATAATATCTAGTAATATATTTGCCCACGCGTCATATTTTTATTGAAGTTTGAATGGATGTAAGTATCTGTTGCGTCCAGAAGTATTCGCGGCGGTAGAGAAATATAAAGTTTATCGTCTTAGCGTTGTACGAAAATCCGGCACGCAATCAGATAAGAGAAAGGGTCTAGCATTTATGAGACACTAAGATTTTTACGTGGAAAACCCCTGAAAAGGGGGAAAAACCACGGGGCCTAGCCCAGTTTGAATGAATCCACTAGTATTGCAGTCGATTACAAATGATGCACTTCCTTGGTGGAAGGTCTTAGCTTGATGTACATCTTATGGAGTACATTACATGATGTTAATACAAAGAGTCATTGTTGACATGTTGTTTTGTCGGAAGGATCGTAGTCGGAGGGCGACAGAGGTCGGAAGACTTGTAGTTGGTGGGCGACGGAGGTCGGAAAGACTGTAGTCGGCGAGCGACATAAGTCAGGAGGACCGTAGTCGGCAGGCGACGAAGGTCGGAAAGACTGTAGTCTGACGACGAAGATCAGAATGACTGGAAAGAAATCCATCTTCGCGTAGACGTCCAGCGAAGTCCGATAACCGGTAGAAGTACAGCGTTGGGTAGAAACTTGGCGAAGAGTGAAGGTTCGACGTCGGGTAGAAGTCCGACGTCTGTTGGTGGCAGAGTAGAACTCCGGCTTCACTTGGGCTGAGTTTCGGCGTCAAGAGGGAACTCTGTTGCAAATTTGGAAGAATTTCAGCATCACACGACTGTTGGGAAGAATTCCTGCGTTCTCTCGAATATCACGCATAATCCCGGTGTGTTCGGGTGACAGGAAGAGCTCCGGCGGTGGTCGAGGAGGAGGAGATTCTCCTTTTCCCCTTTCTTTTCTCCTTCCCTTCTTCTTATCTCTCTTCACCTGAGTCCCCTTTGTGTAGAATAAGGGCTCTCTTTATAATTTTTCTGAAGTGGCATAGCTCGTAAATAGGCGTGAGATCATGGGCGAATTGGGAGTGGTTTGAATGGACGGCCGATATCGAATCCTTTGATCATGCACTGTTCGTTGGACATTTGGAGGCCTTAATTATGTCAGAATTTGGCGATCTTGGGATCGTTGGATTTGCCTCGTCGAGCCTCTCAATTCGAGTATAAGCTCGTTAAAATCAAAGATCGTTTGGTAACTCAAATTGCGGTTTGAACCTTCTAATAGCGCTTCAGGTCCTTGATTCGGACCCATTTGGGCTCAGATTGGGTCGAATTTGGTGTCGTTGGGTTCGTATTTCTGCACAGTTTAAGACTATTTTTATATAAAAATTATGTCTGTGTTTTCTGTTATTCCAAAAACAGTAAAGTGACACTATTTTAAAATATTCTTTTATTATGTTTAAACTTCATAAAATCATATCTTCGTCTTTTTAAGTCGGATTTTGACGTGTAACCCCTCGATCTTTTCAGAAAAAAAATGTGTACTTTGTTTTGAAACTGTTTCCGGTTACTGATTTTGGCTGTTTTGGCAGATCACTGTTTGAATTTGATTTTTTGAGTATTTTTTATATCGGATATTAATTATAACAATTATTTTCAGGGTACAAACTATTTTCAAACCGTTTTGAGGCCTCGATTGGGTGATCAGTGGGTCTCCCTATATCTATGTATTATGAATTGACTTACCTTTTAATTACTTTATTTTTCAAAAATGTATATTTATATTTATAAATATTTTGAAACTATTTTGAAATTACTTATAATTAAATCCTAATTTTGGGAGATCCGCTATTTCATGAAATTCTAAACTTGGCTTCTATATGTGAACAGTAATCATGGGGGAGTGGATTAGTGAATGGTTGAGTCCCAAGCATTCACTAATCCCTTCATTAGGTGTCTTTCATTTTATTTTTTATAGATTGCATGTGTAGGTCGCACCACCAGCACTTAGTTTAGGCTCTCATAGACTTAAAGACATGGTATGTTTATTTTATTTTCGTACTCCCATGCATTTATTACCTTGAGGGTTAGTTCAAAACACAATTTATACCCATATAATGTAGTGACACCTTAAGGACAATAATTAAGGACCCGTCTAGCGAACTTAGAAGTTTTCCTATGAGCTAGGATAGATCTCGGATTGACATGAAAATTTCAAAACTTAAACTTAGTGACATCATAAGCTTCTCATAATTTTCTAGGAATTTTTAGGGCTTGTTAGACCCCTTAATTAACCAACTATTATTAACCTGTTAAATAAGGCTTCGAGACCTTCCAGAAATTACAATAAATACACCTTAGGTCAAAAAATTACCCATAATCTCTTGAACTGACCAGAATCTGATCATTGACCTTAGATAAATAGGGCTCTCTAGTTTGACTTCAAGTTGACCTCTAATTTGACCATAGGTGGAATTTACCATTTTGCCCCTAATAAATTATTAAAAATCTCAAATTTTTTCCAAACACTTGGAATCACTTTCTCAGGTCATTCCTGATCTTTGGGAGTGATTCCAATCAGTTTGGAGTTCATTTGGATCAAAACAGTAAAATCAGCACTTTCCTAGTTAATTTAAAAAATTCCTTTAAATACTCCGATCTTTAGAAACTCATAACTAATTGTAGAAAATTCCAAATTAGGTAAACTCACTTGCATTAGACTCCAATTAGGACCTAGTATTTATTAAAAATCTTAAGTTTCCAGATATTGGCTTAGATTAGAAAGTCAACTTTTTGGTCAACCATAGTTCATTTAGGGCCCAAAACTTAGAAAATTCATAACTTTATCTAGAAAACTCCGATTTTAGTGTACTACCTGTCTAACTACTTGTATTAAGGTCTAGTATTTTCCTAAAGTGATAGGAGACCCAGACTTAGTCTTTTTTCTCCCATAATGACTTTTTGGACCCCTTAGTTTAGTTCATACGAGGATCTAGAACTTTCTAAAATTGGCTAATACAATTCTAACTTCAAATATCATCATCCTTAGTTCCTAAAATTGATCAACAAACTATACTAACTAAAATGGACTGTAATCCATTAATATTTGAATTTCAATTAAAATTTCCTTTTCTAGCCTACAACAAACCCAAACTTCTGGCAATTTTAACTAACTACCCTGCATAGGACCTATCCAAACTACACAAGCCTTACACACACATAGAATGGTTTGCTAGGGCACCACTTCTAGATCTACGTTAGGCCGCTGGGTTTTTTTTTTTTTTTGTGCTGGAGCTTTCCGTTGTTTTCATTGCATACTGTTTAAAAATTGATTGTTGTGTTTGCT
The DNA here is from genome assembly GCA_016618105.1 of Dendrobium huoshanense. Taxonomy (NCBI): domain Eukaryota; kingdom Viridiplantae; phylum Streptophyta; class Magnoliopsida; order Asparagales; family Orchidaceae; genus Dendrobium; species Dendrobium huoshanense. The sequence continues at coordinate 26,788,144 of CM028349.1, read as the reverse complement.
TACTTTTTCTGCACTCTGGATGTGAGCGTTAGACTTACACATAGGTTAGGAGCACTATATATATTGTTCTTCCGTGTAGGTGGCCATGCTCATGCTGATAAAAGGGAGGAGCAATGTCATGATTTTTAATAATGTGTTTTATGTAGGTGCTTGCTCAGCTCCCCCTAAATAAAATGAGGGCTAAATTAATTATAACTACACAGATGGAGCTGCTTAGCCCTCATAATTAAGAGCATGGCTTGGCACAAGATCAATGGTGTTAGCATTTTCATTTTTCATATAAACTGTTTGGGATGATTTTTATTAGAATAACCTTGCAGGGGCTTTAGAATTTTCTACTTTCTATTTGATGTAAAAATTTGTAATAATTGTTAAGAGTTGTGAAAACAATGTTGAGTTGGGATATTCTTATCCAGCTCGGGTTTCAAAAGAAGAATGCATCCCTAAAGGGGAGAGTCTTATTCCATTTGGAAGGCCGAGTTGGATGGCTTTAGATATCCAAAGAGAAAAGGCAATGCCCCCTTCCAAGGGGAAATTGTCTCTTCGTTTGGATATTCAAGCCACGACGAATCCAAGGAGTCCAAGGAAGAGATTTCCAAGGAGTCCAAGGAGTCTAAGGATGAGAGTTCCAATGAGTCCAAGGAGGAGTGATCCAAAGAAGACTGAAGATCTGAAGATCAATATCCCACTCAAAGTCGTTGGCGTCTGTCATAGGCTTAAAAATCCAGGTTGTTGGCAGTGGTGCCCGGCCACTTTACTTTCTGCATATCTTGGTTGTAATAAGGGCAATTTGACTATAGCCATTTAGTTGATTATCTTTGGATTTATATTGATGTGTTTACCTGATTGCGCAGTAGAATTTGCCTGCTTTTCTTAGGTTTCTTTTCTTGCATGCCAATTTTGTTTTTCGTCTGAATTTTCGTTAGGCTCTCTGAGGACTATAAAACTTTTCTTCTCATAACTAACTTTTAAAATTTTAAGTTCTAAATAACATAGAAACTTAACGAACCTAGGTAACTGTCAGAATCGTCCGGGGTCGCATGCATATTACTGCATTCTTCTTTCCTTGTTATAAGACATCTCCATGCCTGCGGGTAGAGTCCGGATAATCTGGCCTATGAGGATGAAGTGCCGGACCTTGGGAGACCCAGTTTTTTTTTAAAATTATTTTATAATAAGACTGTTTTTAAAATTCAAAGCATTCATGAGCTGACATTTCAACTAGCATGTATTGCATTAGTAACCAACTAATTAAAATTTAATTGCATTAGCTAGGGGAATTCACCCAACATAAGTCTAAGACAACTTAGGAAATTTTCTATATGTCGGTCCTGTTTCCAATAAACTGTACCCCCACCCATCTTTCATAATTGACCTTATAGCATGGTTTTGAAGAGACTAGGTGGTTAGTTGGCTCCCCCAATCCAGGCCGGGATAAGTCCAGGTTTTGCACTGCATTAGCTAAGACACAGGTCTTAGTGTTTCGTAGAACATTAAGCCCAACCTAGATTTAGGATCCGAGGCTACTACATTCGGTCTTGTAGTATGTCTTAAATAGTAGGTAGGTCCCTTCCTTTGTGGGACCATAAATCCTACTCATCTGCGTCACAGGATGACGCCACCTCCATCCTTCTCTCACGCATGTGGTTGAGTGTTTAATTTTTTTTTCTCCAGTTTTCTCATTAGTACCCTAGAGCCTCCGAATGCTGGTATGAGCCACGCATGTTGATTCAACCCTTCGGACCTTTCTTCCCTTTGAGTAGGATTTCCTAGTCTATACCCTCGTGTCGATCCCACTTTAGAAGATGATAATATATGATCATTAATCAAGAGTTTTCTCGGGCTCCGGCCTGGGATGTAATTAACCACGGGGGCTTGCGCCCGTGGGAAACTCGATCCTACATCTACTAAACCCCATTTAAATTCTTGCATCGGGTGTGGGAAACCCATGACTAGGTCGTGTATATTGCTACCCATCGAGGTGTGTTGGCGACAGCCTCTATCCTCAATGGTTAGTCATATGCACGATCCAATCTGTCCCTTCCAATTGACCCGTTCGTGCGGTGCTCTTTCGGAGGTCCACAATATAGAAAGCATCAGAGGATCTTTTTGACCATAATGGGTCAAACTTACCCCCCAGTCCGCATCTGATGCAACAATGACTGATGTCAGGAAGTTGATAAGAGCGATCTTTTGAGATTGGAGCAAAAGTTGCCCCCCAATCGGGAATCACATTTCCACAGACGGCGCCAAATTGTTGCGTCCAGAAGTATTCGCGGAGGTAAAGAAATATAAAGTTTATCGTCTTAGCGTTGTACGAAAATCCGGCACGCAATCAGATAAGAGAAAGGGTCTAGCATTTATGAGACACCAAGATTTTTATGTGGAAAACCCCTAAAAAGGGGGAAAAACCACGGGGCCTAGCCCAATTTTAATGAATCCACTAGTATTGCAGTCGATTACAAATGAGGCACTTCTTTGGTGGAAGGTCTTAGCTTGATGTACATCTTATGGAGTACATTACATGATGTTAATACAAAGAGTCATTGTTGACATGTTCGTTTTGTCAGAAGGATCGTAGTCGGAGGGCGACAGAGGTCGGAAGACTTGTAGTCGGTGGGCGACGGAGGTCGGAAAGACTGTAGTCGGTGGGCGACATAAGTCAGGAGAACCGTAGTCGGCGGGCGAGGTCGGAAAGACTGTAGTCTGACGACGAAGATCAGAAGGACTTGAAAGAAATCAATCTTCGCGTAGACGTCCAGCGAAGTCCGATAACCGGTAGAAGTCCGGCGTCGGGTAGAAACTTGGTGAAGAGTGAAGGTTCGACGTTGGGTAGAAGTTCGACGTCTGTTGGTGGCAGAGGAGAACTCCGGCTTCATTTGGGCTGAGTTTCGGCGTCAGGAGGGAACTCTGTTGCAAATTTGGAAGAATTTCAGCATCACATGAAAGTTGGGAAGAATTCCTGCGTTCTTCTGAATATCACGCAGAATCCCGGCGTGTTCGGGCGACAGGAAGAGCTCCGACGGTGGTCGAGGAGGAGGGGATTCCCCTTTCCCCTTTCTTTTCTCCTTCCCTTCTTCTTCTCTCTCTTCACCTGAGTCCCCTTTGTGTAGAATGATGGCTCTATTTATAGTTTTTCTGGAGTGGCATAGCCCGTAAATAGGCGTGAGATCAGGGGCGAATTGGGAGTGGTTTGAATGGACGGCTGATATCAAATCCTTTGATCATGCACCGTTTGTTAGACATTTGGAGGCCTTAATGATGTTAGAATTCGGCGATCTTGGGCTCGTTGGATTCGTCTCGTCGAGCCGCTCGATTTGAGTATAAACTCGTTAAACTCGGAGACCGTTTGGTAACTCAAATTGCGGTTTGAACCTTCCAACAACGCTTCGGGTCCTTGATTCGGACTCATTTGGACTCGGATTGGGTCGAATTTGGTGTCGTTGGGTTCGTATTTCCGAGATGCTCAGTTTGACTGTAAGTTTGCTGAAATCGGAGTTCATGTGCTCCCAAATTTAATTTTTGAAGTTTCCAACTTGATTTTTGCCTAGAGATTCATGGCCGATCAAAATAATTTTTGCATGTATCAGTATCAAATATTTGCATGTAATAATTTCTCCAATATTAAAATAGTTCAAAAAGTTTAAAATAATGGAGCTCAAATTTATCTTTATCCTTATAAGTGACAGCATTAAAGAATGAGAGAGTAAATCATGACGGGGACTCACATGCTTATGAAGAATAAAAAACTATGACCCCCCTCTCCATAGCTCTTGAGATCTCCGACACTTATTTAAATAAATAAATAAATAAATAAGATTTTCACCATTCCCCACGTGCGAACTCGTGCTACTGTATCCTGCTTCACCCTACAGGTAACACCGTCACGAACGCTAAACCTTCACCATCCATCCACTGCCGAAGAATAGTCTCGTCAAACTGATCGATCACGCTCTTCCTCCAAAAGCATCTTCTTTTCCTCATCAGCCCTAAACCCTAACCCTAGAAATATACAAATATTCTCTCCAGCTTTTTTCTTTTTTTCGTGTTTTACAGTTCACGAATTCAAAGAGAAAAAATTTGTAGTGGAAAAGCCAGCCCTCGTCACATCCATCATTTATACAGTAACCCTTCCTCTTTAAATGGGACTTTTCACTCCACTCTAATCATTCACTGCTCCCCTTCTCCATGGCTGCCAGAATCATCTTTCTCTTTCTGCTCGTCTTCCTTCCTTGTTCTGTTTCTGTTACCAACTCGCCGGCGATGCCAGTGGATGAGCTCGTTGCGCTCCTGGACCTCGTTGGCGGCCTTGTTGCGGAACCTGGCTGGGCCGAGCTTCACCCCCATCCCTGCACTGAAACCCCGTGGCCTGGGATCCAATGCGAGGCTGCTGCCGGCGACGCGGGTATTCTCCATGTCACCGGAATCCACGTGGGCGCTGACGTCTCCTCTTCCCCACCCTGCAAGTCCTCTGCTTTTCTCTCCCCTGATGCTCTTCTCCATCTCCCATTCCTCAAAACCTTCTCTCTCTTTGGCTGCTTCCTGTCCCCCAACTCTGTCTCTCTCCCTCCCTCCATGTTCACCAACTCCTCCTCTTTGGAGCAACTGGTTCTAGACGCAAACACGGGCCTGACTGGCGAAATCCCCAGCTCTGTATCCAAACTGAAAAGACTCAGAGTGCTCTGCCTCTCACAGAACGCCTTCCATGGCGTCATACCAGAGGAGATCGGAAGCTTACGGAGCTTGCAGGAGCTGGACCTCAGCTATAATCGTTTCCGCGGGGAGATACCAGTGGAGATTGGCGAGCTTTCCAGCCTCCGCATTATCGACCTTTCCTCCAATGATCTGCAGGGGGAGCTCCCTGCTTCTATTGGCAACCTGCATTCTCTTCAGAAAATCGATTTCAGCCTCAATTGTCTCTCAGGTAGAGTTCCTCCGGAGCTCGGAGAGTTGAAGAATTTAGTTCTGCTGGACTTCAGCAATAACAACTTAACTGGACCGTTGCCTGATGCTCTCTCCAGATTGAACGAATTAGAGTATTTTCTGATGGAAAACAATCCACTCAATACCAGCATTCCACTATTTCTTAGTGGTTTGAAGAAGTTGCAGGTGATTGGGATCTCAGGGTGTGGGCTTTTAGGATCCATCCCTTCATTCTTTGCATCTTTGGTTAGCCTCACTGCTCTCTCACTGGATAAAAACAGTCTAAACGGATCAGTTCCAGAGAGTCTGGAATCACTTCCCAAACTTGGTCAGCTCAACTTAAGCCAGAACCAGCTAAGCGGAGAAATCGGCTTCTCTGAGGAGTTTGTGATGAGACTGGGGAAGAGATTGGATGTGAGAGATAACCATGGTTTGTGTACAAAAGTCCACAAGTTTCAGGAAAACTCCTTTAACCTTGAAGCGCCTCCTTGCTTGGGTTCAACGGCTAATAACGGTCGAATTGGAAACAAGAGCTTGGGAGGAAACAATGGCGATGAAGAAACTGGTGATCTCAAAATAAAACCTTCTTCGAATGGTAATGGAGGAACTGGTTCATGGCACGAGCTTGGTCTAATTTTCATCGGGCAGTTGAGTCTTCAGGCAATGGCCATAGTGATGACTTTGGCTGTATGAGAGCTGTATTTCTGCAGTGGAGAAAAGATTGGAGACTGCCATTTCTTTGAAGAGAAATCACTGTATGTCTCTGCTTTTGCTGCCATGCTGCAATATTGTATCTATTATTTTGTTGCGAAGTAGAGAAGAAGTTGTGGAGCTCGGGTTTGGAAACTTGAAAGGGTAGCAGCTCACGTAAAGTACAGATCAGAAATCAGAAAGTGCCGAACTTTGTCTTGTTATGTTGGAAGTATGGGTCATTTGGCGGTATTTCTGTGCATTTAAATATTTGAGCCAATTTTTTTTTTTTTTTTTGGGAAATTTTGGGGCCAAAGCCCTTCTATTAAAACAAAAAGATTACAAGAGTAATGGGGAATAAAAGCAAGTAAACCTTACATAAGCATATAAGACAAAAAACTTATGCAAGGTCAGAAAAAACCACAACTATACCACCCAATTACATTTAAGAAAAAGACTCAAAGAAAAACAATAAGAGGCTGCATAACCAAAAGGAGTCCAGGTCGCCAGGGGCAAGAGACCAAAAATAAAAGCTGGATGATGTAGTCACGTGTTGAGCAGCCCAGATATAGGAGCCATCCAGCCGAGCAAAAAACAACCCTTCACCTGAGAATAAAACTGCAGCAAAAGCAGGACAGAAACAGGGCAAAAAACAGCAGCCATAAAGGAAAAGAGAGCACCCGATACTAAGCTCTAGTAATTTGAGCCAATTTTGACTTGTTAGTTTGTAATGGTAGTTGTTTAAAAAATATTAATATAAAAAATATTAAAATTAAAATATATAAATATAAATTTATTTAAAATAATTAAAAGTTAATTTTTATATTAAATACTTGTATTATTATTATGTTATATATTTTTGCATTCTTTTTATTATTTTATTATAAATGCTATTTAAATTTTTATATTAAATAATCAGAAAGCACACGCGGTACTACGCTCGGACGATGAACTGAGTTATAATTTCTTTTTGGATGGATAGGTTTTTTTTTTCTTTTTGGATTGAGAGAGTTGATTTCGGTGTCGTAGAGAACGGGTTGAAATCAAATAGTACATAAGGGCGTAATATCTATTTGATTTTTTTTAATTAATCATTGTCAATACAAATTGTTGATATATAAAAATATATATATAACCTACACAAAATTTTCTTTTAGAATATATTCTTTACTTCTAAATGAACTATTATAGACCGACGGTTTTTTATTATTTTCTTGATGGGCTAGTGGGGGTTAGGGATGTAAGTGAGTCAGGTTGACTCGTGAGCCTACTCGATCTCTCATGAGCCGAGTTTGATGAGCTAACCAACTATCTCTGATTGGACTCGTAAGCTCTTGAGTCAGCTTGTTTAAAAAACATTGATATAAAATATACTTAAAATATATTAGAATTCAGAATTTTAAATACAAATTTGCTAAAAATATTTAAAATTGTACCATAATTTCTCATATTAAGTAATTATTTATTATTGCCCTTATAATTTCTCATACTTTTTTATCATTTTATTATACTAATTATTTAAATCATAATCATTTTCTTTCTTTCATAATAAACAAGTCGGCTCGAACTCGTAGAATAAAGCTCAAGTTCGATTAATTAATCAAGTACAAACTCAAGCCAGGGAATATGACTCGAGCTCGACTCGGCTCATTTACACCCCTAGTGGGAGCCCATGCCCTTATGACCTTCGCTATAGATCCGCCAATGTAAGCATGCATGTGTAAAATTTTTAAAATTTTCTCAAATAATTTAAAGTGTTTCATGAATTTATTGCTGTTGGTATTTGTGATGCTTTTGAGCTGGACTTGTGTGATGTTGCATCTGATGATCATCATTTGTTGTGGGTTGGCTATATGAAATATATTTGAGGAAGAAGAAGCTTTTCTTGAGTGTTCAGGGAAGAGAGAGAGAGAGAGAGAGAGAGAGAGAGAGAGAGAGAGAGAGAGAGAGAGAGAGAGAGAGAGAGAGAGGAAGAGAGGAGCCGATCAATGGAACCTCTTCTTCCTTATTCAATTGGGCATACAAGAGAGGGGCTATTAACATCATCTATACAACCTCTATTTATATGAACTAGACACTATTGTGCTGTCTTGCGGAACATTATTAATAAGACATAGTGAACAACAAATGAATAATACTAAAACCAATTATTCACTGAAAATTTCCAGCCAATACAACAAACACCTTCTAATAGCTTTGTTAATGGCTCAGAAGTGCAGAACAAGCCAAGAGTCGATCTCTGCTAAGGAGAAACCTCGTATATTAGACCCACTAACATGAAGTGCTTCAGATGTTTTTTCAGCTGGATCTCAAATATTGAAAATAAAAGTGTTGAAACTTAGAACCATCAAGAATGCGCAACCATTAACCATACATGATTCTTTAGGTTAATGAAGGAATGGGAATTGTGATCTCGGACTATGAGTTTGAGGTTATCTTTGACATTCTTGATATGGATGTATGTTGTGAAACACATAAACATTCAAGTTATGTTTTTTGGAATTTTTTTTTTTTTTTTGTGTTGTTAGTCTGTATGAACTGTCTGGACGAACTGAGTAAAGTGCAGGTTTGTCTGGACGAACAGAACAATAATTTTTTCCCGAGACCATCGTCTAGGGACGAAAGTCAGATATCGTCGATACGATCTGTGTCAAGAGGAGATCGTCCCGGGACGAACGAAGAGCATCGTCTGGACGATCGAGTTCATTAAATAGATGAATTGAGATATTTTTAAAGAGAGAGAAAACAGAGGGAGAAATTCGCATTTTGGGCATCTTCAGTCTGTTTTCGTCCGTCGCCGTAGTTGGGAAAGTTGATCGACTCGAGGTAAGACATATTATGTATTTCTCAATTTTCAGAAATATGATTTTAGATGGATTTTCTATTTAAACTTTTGTTTCCGTTAGTGAAAAATGGGTATAACTTTGCACTAGTAAAATTTTTACAGCGTAATTTTTGGTATGTTGTAAAGATAATAATTTTGCATATTTTTAGTATTTTCTGAAAGTTTTTCACCGGGTATTTTAAATTCTGCGGAGTTTTCATCGAATAGAAAATTATCTGTATCTTGAAAAATATTGCTTCAGTACAAAAAAAAACATTGAAATTACGTTTTACACAATCTATGGTAATTTGGTGATTTTCTGAAATTATGCATTTTTTGATTAATTGGCTTTTTGTCGTCAGTCGCTATACGGAAACGTGAAAATTTTTATATGTGCTTAATTACTCTGTATTGGTTATGATATGATGATTTGATGTTTGATATGATTTATATGATATCATAAGGGAGTTATAAGGGACCAGAATTCTTTGAGATTCTGTCTAGGTCTGGGAATACGAAAATGAATTCTGATCTGATAATTCTGTATATTTGATATATTCCGGTGCTGTAAGCAGAAATGGAGGCATAAGGGGCCAGAATCCTTTGAGATTCTGTCTATGTCAAGGAAGAGAGGCATAAGGGGCCAAAATCGTTTGAGATTCTGTCTAGGCCATGGATATGTGATCTGATATGTGATTTGATATATGATTTGAAAAATGTGATTTATGATTTATACGATTCTATGATACGAATTTGATTGAGTTCTTCTGTATCTGTTATTTGATTTTTATCTGATTATTTGTTCTGTGTGAATATCTAAAGTCTGTTTATCTGTTATATACGAATATCTGCATTATGTCTGATTATATGATTTATGATTTCTATACGACTGTCTAAATTCTGTACGGCTATTTGAATAAACTATTTTTGAAGTTTTTTGTGAGTATTTTGATATGAGAGTTTTTGGAGATTTTGATCGGCTAGTATAGTCTTACTGAGTTGTTAGCTTACTGTGGTTATCTTCGTAGTTTTAATGTTCTAGAAAAGGGAAGGGGTTTTTGACTAGCCGTTCTGTATCTGATATGAGATTAGGTATTTTGTACTTTTGATTTTTGTACAGTCATGACTATTCTGCTTTTCTGTTCTGTAATTTCTATTTATAGCCATGCACTATAATGTATATGATTATTTTGATGAAAGAAAGAAGAAAATGTTGGATGAAATTTTCTGTATATTTGGATATTTATAGTAGCTTTGTGTTTTCTATATGTCTGTGTATTGGAAGAAAATTTTGAAAATAAATTCCAAAGTTAGATCCTGGATTCATCCGTCGTAACTCAATGTGATGAGATTCGTTCCGATCGGGTTAGGTCGTGACAATTAAAGTGGTATCAGAGCAGTAGTTTTAGAATTTGGATTGTAAAACAGAGCTATAGGAATTGATCTGTAAGTTTGGTGGGGTAGTTTCAGTCTGTATGAGTTTTTATTATTTTCGTTTATATGCATAGTTGCGAATTCTGTGTGATTATGGATCTGCCAGACCCAGATATGACTGATGGGCAGAGTGCTAGTAAGGCAGACCCTGTGAATAGTTTTGCCCCAACAGTTGGTTCAAATATAGTTTCACAGTTTGCTACATTGATTGCTCAGATGATGAGCGAGACACATAATAGAGTTTCTGCTGTTAGATCTAAAGATGTAGATAGATATCTACAAATATTTTTGAGATTGAAGCCTCCAAGGTTTGAGGGTACTGTTTAGCCCAGAGCAGCAGAGGTGTTTTTCAAAGTTAGTATCGATGTTAGTAATCCGTTGGCTCAGTAAATAGAGTCATCACCCTTTGCCCATCGGCATAGTAATCTCCTTATAACTCTCATCAGTAATCACGTGATCAGTAGAGGATAACACCAAACTCTTTTTAAAGGAAAGCCCGTCGGCCAACCATCCTGTACATGTCAATCAGTCTCTAACCAACGGTTCAACCAATCTTTTACTTGTCTTTCAATAATATAATAGTAATAAATTCATTCATATATCCACATTCATATACATCTCATTAATGCATTGAAATCAACAATCACGATTAGCTGAAATGAAGAGAATCCTTAAAATATTGTACAATCGACAGAAATCCCAAACATAATCAAAATACAAAGTTTCAAAAAATTATCAAATTACTAAAAATCATGTAAAACAACATTTCAAAGCTTTTATTGAACTGAAGTAAAATTTTTCAACATCCGAATAATTTTTTATTCGAGAAAAATCCCACAGAATTCAGAATACCTGGTGAAAAATCACAAATAATTACTTAAAACATGTAAAATCATCATGTCTACAACATACCAAAAGTTACGCGGTAAAAAGTTCGTCAATACAAAGATATGCATGTTTTTTGGTAACGAAAACACAAATCTGAGCAGAAAATATCAAAACACGAAATCTTCAAAATTAGAAATAGGATTCGGATTCCTTACTACGAGATGAACTAATCTTCCAATTGCGTCAATGGACGAAAATCGTTCCGCGGCCTCCGAAACCAAGTTTTTCCTTCTCTTTCTCTCTTCAGCTTTCTCTCTTCAAAAATATCTTAAACGGTCCTTTAATAGAGAAAAAGATATTTACGTTCGTCTAGATGATGTTTCTCGTTCGTCCCGGGACGATCTTCTCTGTACACTGATCGTACGGACGATAATGGATTTTCGTCCCTGGATGATGCTCTCTGGCAAAAAAATTTGTTCAGTTCGTCCAGACGAACTTACATTTCGTACATACGAACTGCACAAAAAATAAAATAAAAAAAAAAAATCTGGAGGGGTTTTACAAAACCCCAAGTCTCCTACACTACCCCTAATACCTGCATTATTCTATTTGTGTTTCATAGCACACTACTTTTTATTTGTTCTGCTTAATACAATCATGAAATAGTATGCTATTTTGTAAATACTAAAATCTATTTTAGCAAGAGGAGAATAGCAATTACCTATTTCATTACTGCTATTTCTGTAAGATTCTCTTTGTCGTTGCTTACACCAATAATATTAATGTATTACATGCACACCCATGAAAGTTTTCTTGCAAAGACCTCGTTCTTGTCCCCAAATGGCAGCCTTAAAACCAATGTAAATTATTGTTGGATTTTCATATGAGGAAGATGAAGTCCCTCTTGAACTTCTTGGATGAGAGAGAGAGCAAATCAGAATGATAAACTCTTATTTAGAACAAATTAGAATGATGAACTCTTATTGCTTCGCTTAAATATAAAACCTATTAAAATCTCTCTCTCTATAGACTTTATTAGATAAGATGCACCTAGGGAACTACAAACCTAAAGTTGGACCAATCACATCAATCATGAATTGATATTGATCATATTGATGATTGAGATTTCTTTTGAGACATTTTTCTTTCTGTTTTTAAAGCATTTTTTAAATACAAAAATTTAAGCTCAAAAAATTTTTATACTATAAAATTACTTTAAACAAATAGTAAGAAATATGTTTTAGACGAAGCATAAATTATCATGTCTACAATCACTAAATGATAAAAAATATCGAGAGAAAATTCTTTTATATGATTCACTGTATGTTTACATATAGTGGATGTAAAACATCACAATATGATGTATCTAATCTAAATTTTTTTAATATCCAGGTTGAGAATTTTGGGGCATTCAAATTGAACAATTGTAATGCATAAAACCTCAATATGATGCACCTAATCAAAATTTATTTAATGTCCAATTTGATCAATTTAACTAAAATTATACTCTCATTTAACTTGTTACCTATGCTTGGCAATTGGCATTGAGATTTATGCTTTAGAACAGTAGATACTAATTTTACCATCCCGGTACATGCCCAAGCTAATTCACTTTATTTTTAGCTCTATCTGCTGCACTCGTTCTACCAAAAGACAAAAAAAGTGTTTGGAAACAATTTATTTCCTTGCAGTTTCTCTACGATTGGAAAGAAAAAAAGCGATTTTTGAAGAGTATAGGGGTTTTTGGAGCAACAGGCTGACGTTTGTGGATGAGAAAGGTGCGTTTGAGAAGCCGCTTGCGGATGAGAAGGATGTGTCTGTGATGCAACTTCTATTCCCACCTCCTAAAGCTCATCCAAAACTCCTCCATTTTCTCTTCTTCGGCGATTAAAAAACCCGCGCCGACCCCACATTTATTCCTCTCCATGAATCTCCATCACTTTCTTACTCGTTAACTCTCCCTTCTTTCCTAGTCCGGGTTTCCAAACTCCACTATCAGCTTTCTCTCATATATTATTCTTGTTCTGGGAGCCCCCAGTCTTCCAGTATTCATTTCTCCTCTTTGTAGGATTCGTAAGCCTTCTTCTCTTCCCCTCCTTTCCAATCCCTCGTAATTCGATTCTGTCTTCTTTAGAATGAAGGACAAGAATCAAAATTCCATCTTTGATTATAAAAATGGAATTTTTTTTTTTCAACTTACACTGCAATCATTGTATTTTGTTTACTTGTACTGTTTCTATGCATAATTTCTTTTGATGTCTTCTTCTCTAAGAGTGTTGTTTTTTGTCATAGTTAGCGGTAGTGTTGCAAACATGGAGATCACCAACGTTTCTGAGTATGAGGCCATAGCCAAGCAGAAGTTGCCGAAAATGGTTTATGACTACTATGCCTCAGGTGCGGAGGATCAGTGGACTCTAAAAGAAAACAGGGAAGCGTTTTCGAGAATACTGTAAGCTTATTGTCATAAATATTTTCTGTGTTCTTAATGTTTAATGTTTACTTAGATGAATTGCTCTAATGGTGTGAATGATTTGTAATTTACTTCTGGTATTTGTTTCAGAGAAAGAATATGATGCGTTTTTCCCCCAAAAAAAAATATTACTCCTTTGGTGGAGTTGAATTAGCGTTCATGATTTTTAATGCATGTATTTTGAATCTTAATCTATTATCATAATATTTCTATTGGGCCCCAAAATTACTTGTGCGTAAAACTAAACCTCAGTCCTTTTGTTGCTATAGGTCAAGCTTTGATGTTAAAGTTCGGAATTTTTTTTGCCAACTACTGGCTGTAGGACTTGAAAGAAAGGATAGGCAAACTTTAAGGAGCATATGCTCACGTACTGAAATAATCCTTAACTACCATATAAAGCCCAATCTTAGGTTTTGTTTGGGACATTTTTTTCACTACTTTCAAGAAATTTTTGTAATAGAAAACTGTGGTAGAAAACAATTAGAAAGTTGTCCTAAACGAAGCCTTACTCTGTCCATCTTCCTTAAAATTTAGGCTTCGTTTGGGACGGCTTTTTAACTGCTTCTTAAAAGAGCTTTATAGTACAAAATTTTTTATTTTTGTGCTAGAAAGTTGCTTTAATAAACAATAAAAAAGCCGTCCCAAACAAAGCCTTAATAACATTTTATGCTTATTTGGACCACAACTTCTTTACAAGGTGAACTTGATGTAGTTCTTGCAAATGAAGTAATAGAAAATTAGAATGTGCAATGGATAAACTTGTCTATCCTTTAACTATATGATTTACTTGTTCAGTCTTAGAAATAGGATGTATTATTTTAATGTTTACTGATCTTTACTAGCGATATGGAATATTTCTGTAAATGTTTATTGTTAGCCATACAATTCTCCTCTCAAGGTTATGAAAATCGCCTCATTCTCTAGGTTCCGCCCCCGCATACTTATTGATGTATCAAAGATTGATATGACCACAACTGTTTTGGGTTTCAAGATCTCTATGCCCATTATGATTGCTCCAACCGCTATGCAGAAAATGGCTCATCCAGAAGGTAAATAACTTCACTGAAATTTGGTATGTAATGACTCTATTTAAGAAGCTTTACCCGGGGATGTTGTTTGAATCTTAATAAGTTTTCCATTCAGGACTACATTAAAAAGCTCTAATTAGCTCTCAGTTCTTATATCTATGGGGATGTTATGGAAGATTGAATTTTGTGTTACATTTGCATTACTGAGGCTATTGAGTTATTTTATTTTCAATTAGTATTTCATATACTTTCTGAGATTTTTCATCTGATGGTTGAAATGTTCCATTGTCACAGGAGAATATGCAACTGCAAGGGCAGCCTCAGCAGCCAATACTATTATGGTTTGTTGCCGTTATTTATGATTGATATGATTGAACAGGGATAGTCTCCATATTATTGTAGAAAGTATATGAGATTTTTATGCACATATCATGATTGTATTTCACGAGCATCTGCAATTTCTTCCTTGAAAGTGAATCCTAAATCTTGGGCTTTTTTTTTTCCTAAACCTTCAAATTCTCTACTTCTTTTGGTTATATTATCAGCAGAATTCTAAGTTTTTTTTTCTTTTAATTACCAAGTTAGGATCCTCTTCTATTAATGATATTACTTTCGCTTCTCAGGAAAAGGTTGATGAGGAAATAAATAGCTGATGTCTGAGTGTTTCAATACATGTGTTTAACAATATTGTTTAGTCTAAAATATGGTCTTTGAATTTTTCATCTGAAGTAGGCTTTAGTGTTGCTTAATAAGGTAGTCAAGCTACCGGTGATCTGACAACTTGTATTATGAACTTTTCTTTTTCTTAGTGTTAATCATAAAATTTTGCCTTAAAAAGCTTATTTGATGGTTGATATTTTAGTCTGTCTTTCTTCAGACATTGTCTTCATGGGCGACTTCAAGCGTGGAGGAGGTTGCATCAACTGGACCAGGAATTCGCTTCTTCCAACTATATGTAAGTATATCTCTCTAGTTTTAGTGCAGATCTCCCTTGAAATTAATGTGATCTCCCAAGCAGCCACCGAAGGTGACCTGCAAGAAACAGGGAAGAACGAAAAACTAATGGAACAGTATATGGTAATATGATTTTCTGTATATCTCCCAATACTCCTAGGTAAGGTATATGTAGTATACCGCCAATACATTGCTACTATAGTAAAAACGGTTAGCTAAGGGAAGTGGAGAACGGGCAACCAAAAACAGAAAAGATAGTGACTAGGGGTAGTGGCTGGTATAGTAAGATAAGATGCCTCGCGTAATAGGATAGTCCCCATCAAATCTCCCCGTCTTTGGAAGAGCTTGCTTCCAGCGAGAATACAAAAGTATTGGCATCGTCTGATGGATGATATTGATGGATATCAGAAATGTTGAAGTTGGATGAGGTTTGAATGTGGGCCGACAGATCAATGACGTATGCGTTGTCATTTATTTTCCTCAAGACAGGAAACAGCCCAATTTTTCTAGGACTGAGCTTGCTATATGTACCAACAGGAAATCGCTCTCGGCGAACACGAAGCATCACTAAGTCACCTGGATTGAAAGTTTTGTGACGTTTTCGTGAGTTTGCTAATTGCTTGTATTTCAAATTGGACTCCTGTAATTTGGCGTGAACTTCCTGCACAACATTTTTGAACCCCTCTGCTGTTTGAGCAGTAACCGTGCTTCGGCACTTAGGCAAGATGATGATGTCAATCAAATGGTTTGGCATTTTGGTATACACTATGCTGAAAGGGCAGCGCCCTATTGATCTGTTTGGCATAGAATTGAAGGCAAACTCTGCTTGACTTAACATTTCTTCACACTTTTTAGGGTGATCTTGCACTAGGCAACGCAACATATTGCCAAGGGTGTGGTTGACAACTTCAGTTTGACCGTTCGTTTGGAGGTGTTACACAAAGCTAAGTTTAATTTCCGTGTGGAGGCACTTCCATAACTCTCGCCAGATATGACTGATAAATTTTGCGTCACGGTCCGAGGTGATACTACGAGGTAATCCATGCAAGCGAACTATCTCCTTAAAAAAAGTCTAACAACGTGCATGGCGTCGAAGGTTTTTTATAGGGAATAAAATGTGACATTTTAAAAAACCTGTCTACGGTCACCATAGTAGAATCAACGCCATTCTTGGTTTGCGGGAGTCCTAAGATGAAGTCAATACTAAGATCTTCCTAAATGGAGTCTGGTGTGGGAAGGGGCATGTATAAGCCAGTGTTATGTGCGGTGCCTTTAAATTCCTGGCAGACTGGGCATCGCTCTATAAATCGAGACACGTCCCTGGATAAATGAGGCCAGTGAAAACGTACCTAAAGTTGGGCGAGGGTCTTAGCTCTGCAAACATGCTCTAATAGGCTTCCGCAGTGAGTTTTCTTGATAAGGTGTTGCCTCCATGATGAGTTGGGAATACATAAACTGTTAGCTTTAAACATAAATCCATGACGTATAGTAAAATCCTTATAAGGTTTACCAACCATGCATTGCTCCCAATAAGTGGCGATGTCAGCGTATAGTAAAATCCTGTGTGAGTAGAGCTACTCTCCTGCTGAGCGCGTCGGCCACCCGGTTGAGTTTTCCTTATGCTGTAACACAAAAGTAAAATTATGAAGAAAAATTATCACATGAATGCATAGGATTAATATTTTTTTGACTGTTGAGGTATTGTGCTTAATACGAAATCCTGATGAAGCAAGTAACGTTCCAATTGTTTCAATGCTCGCACCACCGCAAACATTTCCAGCTCGGGAGGAAGGACATTCGCGAATTTGTGCATCAATGCTTGGATTTTTGCCGGACAATATTTTGTTTAGACCCCTCGTACCTATCAAAAACAACTAGTGCTAATATGGAATTAATGTCTTGCCGGGACTGCACTAGGAGTCCGCCTGAAGTTATAAAAACTGCATTTGGATTTTTATTAGCATTAGAGGGACAATTGGTATGTGGGCATAACCGCAGCTTCTTGCCTTTCCAGTCAAGAGTATAGACATTTTGTCTACAATTGTAAGTCGCATCCATGTCATACTGCCATAGCCGACCCAAAATCAAGTGACATATATCCATGTCAATAATGTTGCAAAGCACCTCGCAAACATAATGTTTGACAATTGAGAAGGGAACACGACATATGTTGGTCACGGTTACCTCCATACCCTTTTTAATCCAACTAACTTTGTACGGATGCAGATTGATGCTAGCTTTTAACTGTAAGGCTTGAACCATGGATCAGGCGATAACATTCTTGGTGCATCTGCTATCTATTAGTAAGTCACATACTTTGCCTTTAATAGTGCAACGAGTTTTAAACAGAGAATTTCACTGTGAAGGAACTGGAGTTCGAGGTGCTAACAATAGTTTTTCTATAACACAGAGTGGGTCACCGTCATCAGCATGCACATCCTCAATGCCCGCGTCCGAGTCCTGTTCCGCAGAATGCTGCTCACCTTCAGCAATATGATCGTCCCCTTCCAGTACTTGAATTTGCTGCCGATTTGGACATTCGTTAGACTTATGTCCCGGTTGGAAGCACCTGTAGCATTTGAGGGTATTGGGTTTACTGTAGGGATTTTCCCGTAAAGGGACAGTGGGTTTGTTTGGGACTTTCGGCTCAACCGGATTAATAGGTTGATTGGCTATAGGGACATTATTAGTGGGACGGGGAACCTGAGATTGCCTTGGAGTAGGAAGGCTATTCTTGGCATGATTAGATATGAATCAACATAATGCTTGCAGGTAGAATGGCTGCGTGATTGACGCTGCAATTGGGCTTCTGCCTTTAAGGCGAAATTCACCGCTTGAGCTAATGTTCAGACATAATTAAGCTCAACCTTATCTTGTATAAGATCTTTCAATCCACCAATATATCGAGCAACAAGTTGGGTTTCCGATTCTTGAAGTTTGTTACGAGCTCTCAAACGATAGAATTCCTCTGTGTAATCACTCACAGACTGATGTCCTTGTGCACATTATTTGATACCGTAGATTACAACATTTGCTCGTAGTCTATTGGCAAGAAATGACTTCGAAGTAATTGCTTCATTCTCGCCCAATTTCGAACCGGTTATCAACCTTCACGATGGCGAGATTATAACAGTTGAAGCCACCATGCACTGGCACCACCCTTCAAGCGACAAGCTACATATTTAACTTGTTTGTCTGGACTGATTTCCATATACTCAAAGAATGTCTTGACAGTCCGTTCCCAATCGAGGTAGTCCTAGATGTGTAACCTTCCCTCATAGAAGGGTACGTCTAATTTGACACGGAATTCACCTATTCCGCCATGATTTTGTTCCCGAGGTTTGTGGCGATCATAACAATAGTAGACTTCATAATCAGATTCAACATTCTCATGATGCGGATGAAAATCAGCTCCATCTTCGGAATCTGAGGCATCAATGAACACAGGTCGTGGCTGCCTATGAAATCCGCCCAGGCCAGGAGGAGCTCTCGGAGCTGGTACATTCTCCGGTAGAGGTTATCCCTGCATGGTGCTAACTGAGGCTTTAAGATCCAGTAGCTCAGTTCGTAGTTCGATGGAGGTGCAGAAGAAGTCCATCATCAATTTGTTAAGTTGCCGGGTGGTGCTAGCTTGCGCTGCCCACAAGGTGTCCAAGCTCCGATCGTCGTCGGAAGCTCTGTGCGAAGTTTCTGCAGCCATTAGCCCCGATCACTGGCGCTCTGATACCAACCTAATGTGATCTCCCAAGCTGCCGCCGGAGGTGACCTGCTAAATACAAAGAAGAAATGAAAAACCAATGGAATAGTATATGGTAATATGATTTTCTGTATATCTCCCAATACTCCTAGGTAAGGTATATGTAGTATATCGCCAATACATAGCTACTATAGTATAAACGTTTAGCTAAGGGAAGCGGAGAACGTGCAACCAAAAATAGAAAAGATAGTGACTAGGAGTAATGGCTGGTATAGTAAGATATGATGCCTTGCATAATAGGATAGTCCCCATCAGAAATTGAGTTGCATAGTTATATGATCATGGTATTCTTTTTTTTTTTTTTTTAATGTTGTTCTTTGGTTTCTTATTTTTCAAGTTGCTTCTTCTCAGGTTTACAAAGATAGGAATGTCGTAGAACAGCTTGTTAGGAGAGCTGAGAGGGCTGGCTTCAAAGCCATAGCCCTTACAGTAGACACTCCTAGACTTGGTCGAAGGGAAGCTGACATCAAGAACAGGTTTGCACTTGATTTGCAAATGGCTTCCTTTTATTTTCTCTGATCTAATTCAGCTCAATGGTCTAAGACTTCGTTTGGGACGGCTTTCTTTCTGCTTCTTAAAGCAGCTTTCTAGTTAAAAAATTAAAATTTTTGTACTAGAAAGTTGCTTTAAAAAGCAGTAAGAAAGTCATCCCAAACAAAGCCTAAGTTTCTATGGATTTTCCGATAGATTACTTGTTGCATAGAGCACATTGAAATGACAATGAAACATCATGACATTTAAATACCACATTCATCTCAAATACTGGACTCAAATCCTTAAAATAATTAAACATATTTACAGCCTCATACTTGCAGAAAATGAAAATGATTCTTTTTTTTGCAAATCTTTCATATTCCTTTTTAAGATGAGATAGCATTTTAACACACTATCATATAGGTTTACATTGCCTCCATTCTTAACCCTCAAGAACTTCGAGGGGTTGGACCTAGGCAAAATGGACAAGGTGTGAGACTCTTTTAAGAAATTAAACTTTTTTTTTTGTTTGGGTAAAAGATTATTTCTAATTACCTATGGTTTTGCACAGGCTGATGATTCTGGTTTAGCATCATATGTTGCTGGTCAAATTGATCAATCTCTGAGCTGGAAGGTATGCTATCCAATGCTCTCAATTTTTTTTTCCTTCCATGAAAAAATTTCAAATTATCTTAAAGCATTTCATCCCTATTAGTAGTCATGCATTTTAACTAATGAAGAACAGCCTTTGATGCCATTTCATTTGGATGCGAAATTAGCTCTGCCAAGTGATAAAATATGTGCTTTGATTTTTTTTTCTTACAGTTATGAAAATTCATTTAGTAGTATCCATAACTGGCCCATCTTAAGAATATTTTTGCTCAACTCTTTTAGGATGTCAAATGGTTGCAATCAATCACAACACTGCCTATTCTTGTTAAAGGAGTCGTTACTGCAGAAGATAGTAAGAGTTTCTCTATCTCTGTAATCTATTTATGCCTAACTTAAAAAGATTCTATACCATAAGATTGATTCTTCCATGTTAAAGTTCTTCAATTCTTGCTATGCAGCAAGGTTATCCATCCAAAATGGAGCAGCTGGTATTATTGTTTCCAACCATGGAGCCCGTCAGCTTGATTATGCTCCAGCAACTATCACTGCTCTTGAAGAGGTAAACTTATATTTTTTGTTCTTGCTTTCTTTATGCTTTTTTATTCATATATACTGCTTCTATATTAATTGAATGTAAACATATTTTCCCCCTTTTTATTATCGCCAATTTCTCTGAAGCATGATATGATGTGGGTCAATATGGGCTGTGACAGTGTAGGTGTGAAACTCCTTTAAGTAAAAAAGAAATTAAACTCCTAAATATTAAGATGCCTTTTCATGTAATGGCCGGAATTGCATTAAGAAACTCCAAGATTAATGTGCTGGTGTCAGAGCAATCTTGAGATGGTTGATCTCCTAAGAAGTTAAACCAACAAAATGAAACTATAAAGTCATTAGATCAAAACGGATAATACCTCGAAAGTTAAGAATTGGACTGTTACAGAAGGCAATTCTGAAATTTTGTAGGATAAATAAAAAAGTGGATATGGTAAACAAGGTGCACATACAAGTACTTCAGAAATTCGTTTTTTTCATGAATTAAAACAGGAAATAAAAGTTTTAATATATATATATATATAGCCATATTATAACCCTTGTGAAGGTTGATACATTACTCATGAAAAAATGGAGTTATATTCACGAAATTTTCTTACTGCAAACAATTCCTATATAAATTTCAGGTTGTCAAGGCTGCACAGGGCCGTGTTCCAGTGTTCTTAGATGGCGGCGTTCGCCGTGGAACTGATGTCTTCAAAGCATTAGCTCTGGGAGCCTCTGGTATTTTTGTAAGTTTCCTTCACAAAACATCAAGCATAACTCAAGTTTTTTCCATTGTATCCAATGATGAAGCAGTTTTTCCTGCTTCAGCTTCAGATTCTTATTCAAACTACTGTCCTCACAGATTGGAAGGCCAGTCGTTTTTGCTTTGGCTTCAGAGGGAGAAGCTGGAGTCAGAAAGGTGCTTCAAATGCTCAGAGACGAGTTTGAGCTAACCATGGCTTTAAGTGGCTGCACATCGCTCAGCAAAATCACTCGCAACCATATCGTCACTCCTTCAGAACTGAACCACTCAATTTCCAGGCTATAATAAATCACTTGAAGAAACCAAAGAGGTCTTTGGCATTTGCTTCTGTTGAAGTGAAATATGAACTCAAGTTTTATTGGATGCTTAGTTTTGATATTGTGACTGCCTCTATAGTAATTATGTTTCTTCTTAATACAACTTTATTGCAATTACCTGAATTGTTTTTGTCTATTCACAATTGATGGTTAGTTCTCATAATCTCACTTGAGAAATGCCGCCATTAAGGAACCTGCGTTGAAGAAATCATTACAACTGCTGCTTATTTTTACTACCACTTCAGTTGAGCAGATTTGTATTATTGAGCTAATCTAACATAAATTCTTAAGTTTTTTATTTCATTGGGAGGTAACTCTACAGGCATTCCTCTTACTGAAGAAACAGAGAAACGAACAGACAAGAGGAAACAAGAATCGGAAGAAAGAAGAAAATGATCTATTATTTTTCATATCTTTACAGAGTACACATAGGTGTCTATATATAGACAATAGACAATACATTTGTACAAGCTAAGCCAATAAGATAATGCCATCTGTAAAGGTAAATAAGTGTTAATGTCATTTGCGTTCTAATATGCCCCTGCAAACTGATAGGTCTTGGACGACCATCAGTTTGAGTCTTAGTTGATGAAACCGGTTAGTGGATAGTGTCTTGGTAAAGATGTCTGTCACCTGGTCAATGGTACTTATAGGTAGTAGACGAATATGATTATGTTGAATATGATCCCATATGAATTTTTGATCAATCTCTATGTGCTTTGTGCGTGCATGAAACACCGGATTGTTGGCAAGAGCAATTGTTGATGTATTGTGGCAATACATATCCGTAGGCTGGTCTTGAGAGATTCCGAAATCAGCTAGTAGTCTACGCAGCCAGATTAGATCGGAGGTAAGAGCTCCTAAAGCACGATATTCGGATTTAGTGGAAGATCTTGCAACAGTGTGTTGCTTCTTGACGGTCCAAGATATTAGAGTTTTGCCGAGGAAAGGACAGTAACCAGAGGTGGATTTTCTTGTGAGGGGGTCTCCAGCACAGTCGACATCTGAAAAAGAGTGGAGAACAAGATTATATTTGAGAAAAGGAATGCCAAAATCCAATGTACCTTTTATATATCGCAGTAGCCGCTTTAAGAGGTAGATGTGTTGCTGTAGCAGATTATGTATATGTTGTGAGAGCTGATTTATGCTGAAGGCTATATCCGGTCTAGTTAGCATAAGGTATTGCAATGAGCCAGTGATGCGTCTGTAAACAGTTGGATCTGAAAGAACCGGATCGATTTGGATATCAGCAGGGAGTTTAGCGCAGTTTGGGTTGGAGAGGGAGTTACAGTTGATAATGTTAGCTTGCTGAAGTATTGAGATTGCATAAGGCTTTTGTGATAGGAAGTAGCCTTGGTCCATATGCTTGATCTGGATGCCGAGAAAATCGTGAACTTCTCCTAGCTGCTTCATATCAAACTTTGTACTAAGCTTGTGAATCATAGAAGAAATTGCTTGGTTATTATTTCCGGTAATAAGTATATCATCGACATATATGAGAAGAAAATTTTGTATGTTATTAGAACTGTAAATTAAAAGAGATGGATCAGCCTTGTTGTGGAGAAACCCGAGTGAAGTGAGATGAGAGCTGAAGGTGTCGTAACACTGACGCGGTGCTTGTTTGAGGCCGTATGTAGCCTTGTGGAGTTGACATATCCAGGTTGCAACGCATCCTCAAATCTTTTGGGTTGTGACATGTAGACTGTTTCATTAAGAGTTCCGTGCAAGAAAGCATTGGCCACATTGAGTTGTTGCACGGACCAGTTGTGATGCATGGCGACAGTGAGTAGAATGCGAATTGTGGGGAGTTTAGCAACCGGGCTGAACGTCTCCGTGTAATCGAGGCCAAATTCTTGGTTGTTTCCCAAAGCAATGAGACGGGATTTTATGCTTAGCGATGGAACCATCCGCATGATATTTAATTTATATATCCATTTGCTGCCTAGAACAGAGGCTTGGGTAGGAAATGGTACAAGACTCTAGGTGCCTTGTCGCTGCAAGGCAAAGAATTCTGAGGCCATGGCCTTGCACCACTCAGAGTGCTTGCTGGCTTCGGTGTAATTGGTTGGTGGAAGCTGACTTTCAGCCGAAAGGATTTGATGTGATAAGTTCAGGCGTTGAATTGGTTTTAACGAGCTTGTTTGGGCTCTGGTTTTCATAGGATGATGTTTGGGAAGAGATTTAGAGATAGGAGCAGGGACATTATGCGGTAAAGGAGGACTAGAAGAAACAGAATTTGATAGTTCAGGTTGAGGAGTTTCGGTTATCATAGATGAGTTATTGAATTGAGGTAAGGTGATAGTTTTAGGTGAGGAAGTAGTGGTAGATGTCGGCATAAGCATGAATGGAGGAATATTGTGATGATCAGAGAAATTAGTGGTAGAGGTGTTGCTATCAGTAGGTTTGTGAGAAAATGGAAAAGAATTTTCGATAAAAGAAATGTGACGAGAGATGGTGATTTTGTGTTAGCGGGATTAAGGCATTTATAGTCCTTATACGTATCATAGTAGCCTAAGAAGACTAGAGATTGAGATTTAGGCTGCAACTTGTGACGGTTTTGCGGAGGTATTAGGGGAAAGCATTCACATCCGAAGACCTGGAGATGATTGTAATTAGGTGAGAGATTGTGCATGAGCTCAAAGGGAGATAGGTATTGAGTCGTTGGGGAGGGCATGCAATTTATTAAGTAAACGGAAGTGAGAACCGCTTCCGGCCAATAAATGTAAGGAATAGAAGCTGTGGAAAACAAGGTCCTGGTAGTTTCAATGATGTGTCTGTGCTTGCGCTCCGCGACATCGTTCTACTCAGGAGTATACGGACAGGAGAGTTGGTGCGTAATGCCATGAGTAGTAAGAAAATTACGAAGTTCGATATTGACAAACTCTATGCCTCCATCTGATCGAAGCATCTTAATTTGGTTTGAGGTATATTTTTCTTTGCAGAGTCTTGAAAAGCACTATATCTAGATAATACATGTAAAATTATCTAAGAATACTTAGCATTGCTTGCTCATAAAATATATAAATATTTCTATTTAATACATATCCCTCCCTAACTCTTACTGAGTTTTAAGCTGTTGATGAACTCATTTACTTCATTCCACAAGTATAATCATTTTTTTTAGCAACTTTAACTTCATTGCAACATTTTTTTTAAAAAATGATATAATGATTTTTTTGGTTACTTGCAATTTTTAAAGAAATTGATTGATTGATTGAAATATTTGATCACTACGCAGCTCACCTTGTATGAATTGGTTTGGAGCTTTGGCAACCAATCAAAAGACTTTGTGTTTGAAACTTGTGTATGTGTTGTGCGTGTGAATTTGACTTATTTGTCTCAAATTCATCCCCCTTCCCCAAAAAAAAGAGTAGAATTAATTTAACTTGAACGGCACTGGCATACAATAATAGCTTATTCATAAAATGAAACTATAACATCTTGAGATCTCTCCATCTATTCTCCTCTCAATATTCTTCTGAACATCAAATAACTTGTTTTCGCAACCGCACTTAAAGATAAGGAAAGCATCTTAATAATATCTAAGATCTGTTTGAGATGGTTTTAGCGTTGTATAAAGTTGATGATGAAGTTACTGCGGTGAAAATAATTTAGCTGTTTTAGTTGTAAAAAAATAGATTCTCGCTACATAAATTTTAAAAAAATAATAATAAATAGTTGCCAAATAAAATTGTAATAATCCTAAAAAAAAAAACAAAGTACCAAAAAAGATGTCCTAAACATTAACTACATATTGTGTGAATCTTCATGTCCTTCTTATACTCTTTTTGCTCATATCCTCCTTATGTATTTCAAATTACTCCAACTTGAGCAAGTCACCTGGCTTCTCTCCCCAATACCTTCCCTGTGATTTTGAAGCCCTCACCATTGCAGCCTCTGCGCGCCCCACGGCGAATTATTACGTCCGGTCACCGGATGTCCGGACATGCAATCCAGACGCGCCACGCCACCCAAGTACACAGGGATCCGGTATATTTTGATGACGTGACGCGTTTGAATTAATGTCCGGACGAATCTAAACACGGGACATAATAATTTGCCCTGCCCCACATGGCACTGCCCTAACGCTCTCTGCATCGGCCATCGCCACCGTAGCAATTATTCTGCCAATTGAATGCTACGCTAGCCGACGGTTTCCGCAATGCTTCTCCTCACTAATCAAAAGCTTGCTTTTGTTTCTTCTATTTTTTTTTTAATGTATTACTTTTAATTTTAATATTTCATTAGTGTCCAATTTTTTAATTTAGGAACAAACCGTTTGGACATTTTTGACCCTAAAAATTATTCAATTTGAAAATAGTTTATTAGATGTAAAATAGTTTTAAGAAATCATGAATGATGAGCTCTACGTATAGTCATAAAGAGATTATTATATGCAGAGTCCAAACTTAGTTTTTCATCCAAACTTCAATCATATTAAAACACGTGAAAAAGAAAAAAAATTGTATCTTCACGTGATTGAAGTCTTAATGGCGTCCAGACTCTGCCTGTAATAAGTTTTCCTACATATAATCAAAATAATAATAATTTATCCACATTTATTTAAAAAAAAAAAACAAATTGTTCTATGAATACACTACTTATTTTACTGCCACTTTAAAAATATATGAAACCTGAATTCTTGCAAAGCAACTCTTCTATAATGTGTTTAAAACAACTAATAAAAAAAAATTAAAAAAAAAAAACATAATTGATGACATTCTCTTATGAAATCTTCTTGTATTAATCTAAATAAATAAATAAAGAACAAACTATCTATAGAAAGAAACCATTTTGCTCCTATGATGAAGAGGAGAAGAGTTGCAATGGCTTTTGTATTTTGCCGTAAGGGCAGGAGAGATCTGCCATTCTCGTTTTCCTCTTCTGAAGAAATCTCTGCAACGATCTCTTCATGGATAGTCCAGGATTCAGCAGCTGCGACTCCACGGTGGTGGCCTCTCCAGGCAAAGACGACTCCTTTTCCTCTTCTTGCTTCCCATTCTTGTTCGCCCCCATGCTTCTATTCATCTCATTCTTCGCCATTTCCATTATGGCTTTTGCCTATGATAACCACCAAATGCAAATAAATGAGTCGAAAGAAGGAAAAAAAAAAAAAAAAACTTTGAAGAAACGAAAATGGAGATTAGTTTGCACCTACTTTTGAAATTTAATGAAAAAAAAAACTTTTTTTATTTTTGTTAGTTGAACAAAAATTGAATTTTTATTTCTTCACGAAAAAAAAAAAACTTCATAGATTTAATTCGATTTTGAGCGATCAATCAATCGTTAATGAAATGTTATATCTTTTTGATAAATTTAATTTTCTATTGATTATATCTGAACTAAACAGTAATTTATAAAGAAAAATACATTGCTGATCGATCCTTAAGAATTTGTTGTCGGAGAAGGGATTAAGCTGCTAACCTGAAAGTCGGTGATGGTGCATACAGAAACCTGACCGTCGTAGAAGATGGTGATTTGCCCACCGCGCTCATCGGAACTGAAAATTTTTATTCATTGATTCACATGAAGGAAGAAATATTAGCTCAAATAATTTAGATGATTGGCTAAGCATAGATTAAGAAATAATCATTCATTATTGAAGACTACCTGGGTAAGTCCACGATGCCATTCCGGCGATCAGAGCCCGTAGAGCAGGGCGGCGGCGGGTCTCTGCACCGCCGGCGGCCGAGGCTGAGCTCGAGCTCCTCCGGCTCAACTTCCACGCAGCTATATCTCTCCATTCCTTAACGCTTCTTCTTCTTCTTCTTGTTGATATTGTATGCTTCTTCTTATGGGAATAGCAGTTGAGATTTCACATGGGAGGGAGAGCAGGTTTGGTTTTAATATATGCGCGTTCTGTTAGTGGCAGAAGGAAAAACGCGAAAGCGATGGAGGGGGGGAGAGAGCGGTGCACGTGGTGCACACGTTTTTCGTGAGCCGACAAGGGTGGGTTTGGTTTACGAATCTGAAGTCGGCGGGAGAGGCGGAGAAGGCGAGGTCGTCTTCCTCACATCTTTTTCAATTATTTTTTATTTTTCCTTTTTTGTTATGGAAATTGTCAACTTTGCTTAGCTCATCGATGGCCCTCCCCCGCAGGACACGCGTGGTGCATATTGATGCAGAGCATATTAGTTAAAATGGGTCATAGGAGTAATTTACCTATATTGTACCTGATTTCTGGAGTTTTCTAGAAAATTATATTAATATCTTATATATTATTTTTTATTTTTTTATATTATTATCTTACATATAATGCCGAGTTATTGTTCACTTTAGTCTAAAAGCCTCACGATTTTGTTATATCGGTATAAAATCTCAGGAGGTCACCCATCTCAAGATTTTTTCGAGATAAGCATGCTTAACTATGTAGTTTCTTAATAAAATTTTAACTATTGCACCAAAATGCATCTTGATGTTTTAGAGTTTAGCTTCTTTTTACTTAAGGGGTTTTACAGTTATTGTTAAGTAGGTCTCTCCATTATTTTATGTGTCAAAAAATAATCTTGCTAGCAACCATCTTTTATAAAAATTTCAATGAATGTAAGAATGCTTCAAGTGAATCTAAACTTCTATATTGTTCCCAATTGGACTTCTACTTTTTGGACAAGGTCATAGTCTTAACCTCAAAGAGATAGTAATGGTTTAAAGATAGACAAATCTTCACATTTTATTTGGGATACATGCATCATTCTCCCCCTCCCAATCAATATATAATTGATCAATGAGGATTTGATTCGACCTCTTTAATATTGGCCGGTTAACTTCATGTCAATTTGATTCTATCTTTGATAAACAATCTCTTATAGATCAAACATCTTTAGTGAATTTTTTCAACCTCTTATATGTAGGTTAACATCATCAAGTAAAACTTTGATAAATAACCCCAATTAATAAGTTATGCACATGAGGTAGCCTTTAAAAGAAGCTAATAGTGGTCAAGGTTATCACTAAAAAGATCTCATGAGGATAAGTGATAGAGAGGGACTCCAATCATAATCCTAGTAAGGCATACCCATGAGATAGCCTCAAAGGGAAGTTAGTAGTGAACAATGTCCTCACTAGAAAGACTCTATAAGAGTATGTGATTAGTAGGGCCACCACTTATTCAAAAATCTTAGAAGGTAAAAGTCTCAAAAGATTTAGGATTGTTCAAAAATCTTTGGAGATAAAAGACTCAAACGGAAACATGTATGTAAAACCTCAAAAGGTAAAAGCCTCGAAAGGTAGATATATATCTAAAATCTTAGAAGGTTAAAATCTCATAATATCTAAGATTATCTAAAAAATTTAGAAGGCATGCATCTCAAAAACTATAGGTATACCAAAAATCTTAGAAGGCTAAAAACTTCAAAAAAAAAAAAAATCATAGAAGCATAAAAGCCTTAAAAGTACATATACGTTAAAAACTTTAGAAGATTAAAAGCCTCGAATGGTATATGCATACCAAAAAAAAATCTTAGAAAGCCAAAATCTGAAAAGGTACATGTTGTAAAACCCCTCAGAACTGATTTTTTTTAGTGCTGTTAGTCCGGACCTTAGTCCCGGACGAACTGAAGAAAATTGTGAAGAATCTGTCAATTTCGTCTGGACGATCCTGTAAGGGTCGGGACGAACCGAACAGAGAGCATCGTCCAGGGACAAAACAAATTGGAATTAATTTTAGAGGAGTTCGTCCCGAGACGATCTGGGCATCGTCCTGGACGATCCTGCTTGATAATTATCGGATTTGAGATATTTTGGATCATTTGAAGAGAGAGAAAGAGAAAGCAGGAGAGAGAAAGAGAAGGGAAAGGTTGATTTTGGAGGTCGCGGAGCGCTTTTTGTCCGACGACGCAGTTGGAAGATTTGTTTGTCTCGTAGTAAGGACTCCGAATCCTATTTCTGATTTCGAAGATTTCGAGTTTTGATATTTCTGTGCTCAATTTTGTGTTTCCGTTACCGAAAAACCCGCATAGTTTTGTATTGACGAAAGTTTTACCACACAACTTTTGAAATATTTATGATATGCTATTTCTACACGATTTGAGTATTTTCTGTAAAGTTTCTACCTGTTATTTTGAGTTCTGTGCGATTTTTATCAAATAGAAAATTATATGGTTGTTGAAAAATGTTGCTTCAGTACAAGTAAAGCTTTGAAACGTTGTTTTATTCGATTTCTGGTAATTTGGTGATTTTCTGAATTTGTGATTTCTGTGTACATTTTGTGTACTACCGTTATGCCGCCGATTTCTCATACAATCTCTGATTTTCTGAATTGATGATTTGAATGATTGAATATGCATTCGAATATAGATATATGATTGATATATTGTTATGTTACTAAAAGAAAAGTGAAGTCTGGTTGAACCGTTAGTTGGAGATTGACTTGACCTGTACAGGATGATAGCCCGACGGGCTTTCCTTTAAAAAGGGTTTGGCGATATCCTCTATTGATCATTGATATAACGATTGGGAGTCATAAGGAGATTATTATGCCGACGGGCGGCCGACGGGCGGCCGACGGGCACAGAGTGACGACTCTTATTGAGCCAACGAATATATTTATGGATTTCTACAACAACACTATGGATTATCGACTCGAAAAACGTCTTAATAGCCAGAGATTGTACTTGTTTAGTAAGACTATTTGTGGGTCTCTGAAAGGATTCCGCTCGTGTGGTTCGAATGAAAAGGGTACGATCACACTATCCCGTAGGACAAAATGGTCGTAAACCTTTACACTCGGCACAAGCAGGCCGATGGAAGAGCAGATGGAGTTATAGATACGATTAGCCATGGAGGATAGCGGCTTTCACCTACCAACCTCGATGGATAATAATATCTATAACCCAAAAGTTCACGAGATTTCCCCTATTCGATACATCAGCATCAAATAGGGTTTATTTGATTGTGGGGATCGGTTTCCTACGGGCGCAAGCCCCCGTAGTTAATTACATCCTAAGCCTTGACTTAGGAAAACTCTCGATTAAGGATGTTAGATTATCTTCTCTAAATGGGTTTAGTGCAAGGGAATTTTCTAGGCTTTCCTAATCAAAGGGGAAGGTCCCAAATTGGTTCAATCAATCACACATGGTTCATTCAAGATCCGGTCGGCTCAAAGAAGTGGAAATTGGAGAAAAAGGAAGGACAACGCAATCAAACATACACAAGAGAAAGAAGGAAGTGGCGTCATCTGTGTGACGTGGATGGGTAGGATTTATAGTCTCCGAAAGAATGGAGAACTCACCCACCATTAAGGTGTATAGAAGTACACTCATACCCCTCACATTTAGATCCTAAATCTATAAGAGGTGTAATATCATACATACGATATTAACACCTACGACCTAGCTAATGCAATCTGGACTTATTCCTTGCCTGAAAAAGGAAGCCAGCTAAAATCCTAAGCACAACTAATCGCCCTATATGTATGCAAGATGGGAAGGCTCTATCCTAAAGATTCAAGGATTAATAGTTCAAAAGAGTTAAATCAGAGACTCTACAATATGCAAACGAACATATCTAGCGTTGTTAATGATGCATGAAAAGATGCATAAGTAAGAAATATCCTTAGGTCCACTAATGCAATGCATATATGTAGGTAAAGTGCATTGTGAAGAAAAGTGTGTAAGAACATATGCATGACATCCAGAGTACATAAAAAATAAATAAACACACCATAAGGGTATCTTTCAGGCAAGATACCCGCACAGAAAATCATCATAGTCATGCCCACTTCGTGTGGGAAAACAACGGTGCCCAATGGCACGAGTAGGTGGCCTACTCTACAGGCCTAAATGACCCTAATGATCTCTAGGGCTCACAGAAAATCACAGAAGGTAGAGATTTTGTTTTAGGATTTGATTGATTATCACCTTTGTTTCACACCGAGGCCGTGAGGTTTATTTCACCCTCCTTGGGGCTAACTTAATAGCCTCGTAGGCCTGGGTTACCCAGTGGTAATCAACTTTATTCAATTATTAGTTGGTTATAAATTAGAAAAGAAATGTAGATTAAGTGATTTATTATCAATTAAGATTTGAATTAAGCCAATTAAAAAAATTAATTTTACATTTTGACGCTCCATTAGATTCATTCGTGGCGTTGTGCCACCAGGCTCGATGAACCAGCCTCCTTAGGACACTTAGCCCCGCAGCCCGGAGTAGTCCATCCAATAAACTTCACTTTTGGAGCGGTTGTTATGTATTAAGAGGTTTGTTGATTGATTTTATAAAGGTTAGTCTAAGGTTTGATATTTAGGAGTCTCTTATCCTAATGAATCTTAATTTGTAATTTAATCCCTAATAAAATCTACATCTTTTAGATTTTAGATTGGTTAAGGATTAATTATTATATTAGTTAGAATTGGTTTAAGTTCATGTTTTAGACTTATAGTTTAATAATTATAAATGTTAATAATAACTTGATTAAGAATTAAGTGTTTTAATAGATTTTAGAATTAGATTAGAATCGGTTGGTTGATTATTAGTGGATTAAGAAGAACTAAACCTAGGGTGACGTGTCACTAAGTTTAGTTTTGATGTCTCTACCCTACAGGGAGCATGCATCCTAAGTTTATATTTTCTAAGACTCAATCCTTAATTTTTGTCCTTAGGTGTCACTAAGGTTGTATGATTAAAAGGAGATTTTGTTTTCTAACCCTTAGGATTTTCGTACATGTATCGCTAAACTTAAGAATCTATAGTAAAGCAGTAGAAAAAAAAGAAAGAATAAAAATCAGAAATAAAAGGGATGTAGGCATTGTTGTTTTGGACACACTTCTTTAAAGACAAGTGTATCCTAAAGCAACATTAACAATGCCCTTTAATGTTCCCACAATCCAAATGAGGCACTTGATATGAGACTCGACTCAAACAATCTAACTACCCCTTAAGCAAAGCCCAAAATAACTAAAGGAAACAAATTCCTAATACTAAACTTAAAACAAGATTATCCTTGGTTTTATGTTCATCTGACATTCTATATTTTAGAAGTTAACCTTAAAGAAAGCTAACTTAAGTGAGGATTACTTACTCCAAGAGGACACTAAAGGCTTTCCAATACGGATCTACCTAAAGTTTAAAATTCCAAAATTCATCTTTTAGAAATCAAACACTAAGTGAATTAATTCAAATGAGAAAACATCATTTGTCTCCAAAAGACACTAAAAGACCTTACTACACAAGTCTAATCACAAAATTATAGATCTCAAAATAACCTACAAGAACTTCTAAATGAACTACTACACAAAACTCTACAAGGAGAAAATCCACCAGAGTTTCTTTTTCTTTCTTTTGACACAAAATCCTACCCAACAACCCATAATCAAGTGCCTTTCATTTTATTTGGAGTGGGGTAGTTTGTGAGAGTTCCTCAAATAAATGGGCACTAAGAAGCCCTCCATTTGAGAAACATTCACAAAACACGCTATAAAACCTCGTCTCAAAACAATTCACAAAACATTCGACAAAACCTCTCGATATAAAATAATTCGTACAAATCCTAACCATAAAGTCATCCACAAAAATCTTTTACTACCAAGTATTTCCTAAAGAAAATAAAACTTTCTAACCAAAGACTCATTCATAAAATTTCTCCAAAACAAAACACTTCCTAAAATTTCCAACTCATGAAGACATTCGCGAAACCTCCCATTAAAACAAACTCATAAAACCTCCAAAGAAAAAGGCTCCCAACCAAAGAGTCATTCATTCAATACAAAACAAATCATAAAACATTCCGACTCATCACTATCCCTCTAACAAAGAGTCATAAGCAGAGAAAATGAAAAGACTATTCAAACTCGCTAACATAAACTTTATAGAAATATAGAAATTCGTAAATGCATGCTACTTTAAATGCTAACGGAAGAAAAATCATTTATAGTGAAGTAAGCTAATCTCCAATCATAAGTACATAAACAATCATAGTCAATCGTATATGCAATATTGGGAAGTACTTTTAGGTTTAAATTTCTCATAACATGAAAGTAGACAAATGTTTGTATGACCTCAAAAAGATAAATGTAATCGCAAGTAAGAGGGACACATGCTTTTGTGAGAGAAATTAGAGAACTATCCATGTAATATTTCAACTTTCCCCTTTCTTTTATGCCAAACATGAATGAATAAGAGCAAACTTGTATAGCATAAGACTTTCCAACCTAACACTTAAGCCACATGCACTTAGCAAAAAGAAAGAAATTCTTATGTCTTTATTTTTAAAACTCAAGGGAAAAGAGCATGATATCATTATAACATAATATAGATTTGAAACGTGAGATGCATAACTATTCTCCAACGAACTTCTAGTTTCCACATTTATAAACTATCTAATATTTCCAAGAGCATTCTTTAACACAAATCCATAAGCCTACTTTAATAGTACCAACCATATGATTTTGCAAGAAGTTTAAACCTTGTAAAGAAAAAGACAATCTCGAAATTTTCATGCCTACATATTTTTCTAAAGTAACAATACTTCCCCTTTCAAAAGTCTAAGCAAAGAAAGACAACTCATGCTTCAAACTCTATTTTCAAAAGTGTATCGAAATCATGCTTTTAAATATTCATGTAAATGCTTGGCTCATGACAAAATTTACCCAACAATTCATACCAAATAATACAACGAAAAGCAAGAGAGATGATACATAAAACTTTCATTCCAAGTAGCAGGAAAACCACTATAAATTTTCTCTTAGGCATCATCACAAATGCTATATAAGCAAAGTTTGTCGGATTCCATAGAACATGCTAGTAACAGAAACACATTTCATATCTCTACTTGGTTGAGTTCATTCAACCAAACTACACAAGAGAACAATCTATATTTCCATCATTAGAGTGTGACACATAAACAACAGAACTTACCGATCATAAAAAAACAAACTTACTAATGTCAAGATCTATGAGAATGAGAAATTATTTCTATAGAAAGGTTACGACAATGCAAGATTACTCAACCGATCGATAAATCATGGAAGCCTACAAACATTTCGATAGATACTTTCAAATATTATAAGTCTCTTTTATTTTTGAGATGAACAACAAACACAATATTTAGCAAAAATCAAATTTATTCATGCCAACAAAGTAAGCCTACACAACTAAATTCACAAACTTGATCAATGAATGACACTTGGAATAAAATCTGGGTGTAAACTAATTCATGTAATTTCTAAGGAACATACTAACTCATGCTCAAGCCTTCTTTCTTTACATTTTTAATGAGGTCTATCATGCATGAATACTACAAAAGAAAGATCTCAACCATTACAACTAATCAAAATCTTTCATGCTACATAGCAAAACAGTTCAGGCACTTTAAAACATATGACTCCTTACACACATCCATCTCAAGCATTTCAACGAATATCTTATATGCAAAGTTTGTAAAGCTTTGTAAAACAAGTTGTCATGAAAACCATGGTTCACGCCTAAATCTCAACTAAAATCTCCACATAATTTATCAAAGCTCTTTTTCTATCTATAAGACAATCACTTCTATCAAAAAGACATAAGCATTAAGGGCTAAAAGAACAACTTAGAACAAATTTCGTTCTCAGATTTTTTTGAAAAGGAAGTGATAACAAGTGAAATATAAGGATGCATTTTCTCTAATTACTTCCCATCGAATAAATGCATAAGTATATCTTCTAAAATAATAATAAAAAGATCATAAAATAGTTGGGTAATGAGTGTTGCATCCTTTACGAAATTCATTGAACCAATGCTTAAAACAATGCTCCACATAAAATCCATACATTGAGATATAGAAAATGTTACGATGACTTAAACTTGTCATCAACCAAAGCTTAGGGAATGGCTCAACAATACTCCCTACGAAAACATCAATATCAAGAAAACACTAAATTCTTTATTAGAGAAATCTTGAAGAAGACTTAATGAACAAAATGATTGCTAAACTTACAAAGGACTATGCAAAGAAGGATGCTCACCCAACGCTTGGTTAGATAGCTTCCCATGCCTCATGGATCACCCACAAAATATCACAAAAAAAACCTCTTAAAAGCACCTCATCAAACACTCGAATGTGAGATTCTCATGATGGTAAAACACAAAATCACATGTGTATACTTTACACTAACTCTCAAGTTATAACACCAAAGAAACCGTAGTGTATCCCACATGCTTACCTCTCAACATGAATTCGGGAACCAACCAATAACAAATCACATTGGGAATTTTTCTCTAAAAACAATGCACATAAATTATGCCTTCAAGTATACACTTGAATGTTTGAAGCATGACGAAATTTGTACAATAAATCATATTTAAATTTGCAAGGAAGAGGAAGGGAAGGTGACGCAAAACCTTCATATCAAATACATTTACAAAGTATGAGATAGTGTTTGATCAAAGCTACCACATATAACCCTCAATCTTATGAGACACTTATAAAATTCCTTGGAGCAAATCACCATGAAAGTCAACATTTTCACAATTATACACCTCATGAAAACTTTAGATAAGTATTTGAAGAAAAAGGCTATTTGGAACTTGCCAATGACTCATCGCCAACACTTCCAATCAAAAGAACATTAAACGCTTTCATAAAGAAACTTAAGAGAAATTTATAAACACAAATACATCCATACTCATGAAAGAGACGATATGAAACCTCTATGTCTAAACATAGCTAATCAACATTTAATTAAGTGGCTCCATACACCAACTCAAGT
This sequence comes from Dendrobium huoshanense, assembly GCA_016618105.1. Taxonomy (NCBI): domain Eukaryota; kingdom Viridiplantae; phylum Streptophyta; class Magnoliopsida; order Asparagales; family Orchidaceae; genus Dendrobium; species Dendrobium huoshanense. The sequence continues at coordinate 26,751,847 of CM028349.1, read as the reverse complement.
TTCATGAATCGTTAATACAATATCATAATTTTTTTTTAGACATTTCACCAAACACTTGGTAGACATGCTTTGATGGGGTATCAAAATGGCCTCTCCTATATTTGCAAAGCTCACACCTAAATTCTAAATCATGTAACATAAAACAAATGTGAGTTCCTAAATTGATTAACCTTTTCGAAACAACATAAACAACAAGTTAAGTAGGAAAATAAATCAACACATGAAGCCACAATTAACTACGCAAGCCATCATGAAGCTTATCGTAGGGAGTGAAAGCATTCACTTAAAAAAAATCAACAGAACAAAAGGGGTGATGTCAAATACAACTTGAAACTTCCTTCCATGCTTTTGGTTCTAATCCAGTAAAATGAACCTTGTATGAGTAAAGCTTCTTACTAACCAAATCTTCCACAATACTTAGGTTGAAATGAAGAAGGGAAAAGAGAACATTTCAGAAAAAAAAAGGAGAAGAAAGAAAAGTAAGAAGAAGAAGGAGGAGGAGAAGAAGATGAAGGGATACTCACCTTGCAAAGGAACGGGAAGCTCACGGCTAGGGGCGATGAGAGCAGATCCGTCTAGGAGGGAGATCTAGACTAGCTCGGGTGGCGTCGGATCCCGCTCGGGTGTGCGAAGCCGGGGACGATCGGGCGGCTGTCGGGTTCGAATGGGAGGAAGGCCTTGGCGAACCAAAGAGCAAGCCGAGAGGAGAGAGCTCGTCGGCTCTCTTGGAGCTCACGAGCAAAGGAGCTGGAAGGGCTCGGGGCGTCTGCGAACAAAGACGACCGAGAGAGGGCCAGCGGGAGAGAAGAGGGCGTCTGGCCTTAGTTGGGGTCGTCGGGATGGGTTCGGTCGGGCAAGAAGCGAGCGGAGTTCTTCTTGCAGTCGGAGGAGGCCCAGCCGAGAGCAAGGGAACGAAAATCTAGAGAAAGAAGGAGAGCGTCCCGTCAGAGAGGGAGCTCGGCGTGAGAGGGGGGGGGGGTGGGGGTTCGGAACCGAGAGATTGAGGGAGAGAGCGGGTTCCGTGAGAGTGACCTCGCCGAAGGCTTCGTCCCCCGCATTCTAACGTCTCTCTGCCTCTGCTCGAAACACCAAAATGGCACTGCGGCATTCTGCTCTCACCAAAAGTCACTCCAACTGATCTCTCATTCGAATTTAATCGGGACCGTTGAGGCAACATCCGGATTTAGGAAATCAAATTTGAATTTACTTGAAAGCAGCTTGGGATTTAATTGGAATTGATTTGGGCTAATTTGAGTTGGGTTTGATTCAAATTGTCTTGATTAGAATCGGGTTAGGTCCGATCAATTTGATCAAATAAAATTGAACTCAAATTAAAAATAATTTGGATCAAATCTAGCTCGTCGCGGTCAAAACAAACAACTCGGGCTTGATTGAACAAGGTCGAATCTAAATCGACTCAATTTGGATCGATCAAGGGTACTCGAGGGTGCTTGAGCGAAAATCGAGGTCAACAAACGGACCCCCAACAGGTGCGGTGAACAACAAGTGAACCGTACATGTTGGTGTTGACCTCCCTAACTCAAGGAGGATACAACTCTAGGGTCAAGTAAAAAAACTAGATCAACAATGAGAGAGAATCAAAGAAAGTAGCTCAACATATATGCCCAACCAAAGTGGCAGAATAGGAGAAAGAGATCTCATGCTCACATGAGTAGAACTGAAACAAGCTCATAAAGAGTCCAAAGGAAATTCAACGATCATCTACAACAAATATCTAAGATGATGCGAAGAGAATGGAATTCCACAATCATCTGAAAATCATATCAAATGGCAAAGTGATAATCATAGGAAAACAATAGTAATTAAAAGTAAGGAACTCATCTATCTGCCTGACCACATCGTAACAGCAGAATAGAGAAAAGAAAGGAGGTCCCACATCCACCTGACCATATTCGCAACAGCGAACGGGGACAACTCCGGGTTTGTTTGACCATGTTCGAAACAGCAAAACAAGAAGTAAAGAAAGAGAGGGAGTTCTACATTCGCCTGACCATATTCGCAACAGCGAATGAGAACAGCTCAATATCCACCTGACCATATTCGCAACAGCGAATGAAGAGCTTCCCAAAAGGTCTAATGCCCACCTGACCAAAATCGCAACAGTGGAACAAAAGAAAGAAGTCCAACATTCACCTGACCAGATCGCAACAGTGAATGAGGACGACCCGATGTCTGCCTGACCAGATTGCAACAGCGAGACAAAGGGTGAAAGAAAGGGGGTTCAACATTCGTCTGACCAGATCGCAACAGCGAATGAGAACAGCTCAATATTCATCTGACCATATTCGCAACAACGAATAAAGAACTTCCCAAAAGGTCTAATGTCCACCTGACCAAAATCGCAACAGTGGAACAAAAGACAAAATCCAACATTCACCTGACCAGATCGCAACAGTGAATGAGGATGACTCAATGTCTGCCTGACCTTATTCGAAACGGCGAAACAAAGAGTTAGAAGAAAACTCAACAACCCCCAAATAGGAAATAAAACAGGGGGAATGAAGAGGTGGTGAAGTATGCCTCCCAGGGACTCTATCGGGCACCCAACCAGAAAGGGGAGTCAACATTCGCCTGACCAGATCGCAACAGCGAATGAAAATGGCTCAAAATCCGCCTGACCATATTCACAACAGCGAATAATGAGCCCTCCCAAAATTCTAATGTCCACCTGACCAAAATCGCAACGGTGAGACAAAAGAAGTAAGCCCAACATTCACCTGACCATATTCGCAACAGCGAGTGAGGACAACCCAATGTTCGCCTGACCAGATCGCAACAGCGAGACAAAGGGTGAAAAGAGCAAGGGAGTTCAGCATCCGCCTGACCACATTCGCAATGGCGAATGAGAACAGCTCAATATTCATCTGACCATATTCGCAACAACGAATAAAGAGCTTCCCAAAAGGTCTAATGTCTGCCTGACCAGATCGCAACAGCAGGACAAAAGACAAAATCCAACATTCACCTGACCAGATCGCAACAGTGAATGAGGATGACTCAATGTCTGCCTGACCATATTCGAAACGGCAAAACAAAGAGTAGAAATCACCTATACAACCACCCAACGCACAAGTACGTGGTGCTGTGAGGGAAAGAAAAGTAAGTAATCCATCATCTAAGAAAATCTCAAACTTATATTTCAATTACTACATGGTAGAGGACAAATCGTCGTGGCCATGAATAATCAAAACATAAGTAGGACTTCTTAAGTAAAATTGAAATCATGCAACTTGAAACAATCGACTGATGCATATCTCTTTACAAAGAGAAACATACAAACAGTTGAGTGGAAAGGATAATCTCATATTAAGGAAAGATTAATGGGAGTGGCGAGGGGACACACTTGCCACTAAAAATAATAATCATATCAAGGATCAATGATTACTAAAAGCACACTCAACTACCACCTGGCGCAGCTGCCGAGGTGATAAAGAGAGGACAAGAAACACTCTACTATCACCCAGCGCATCTGCCGAGATGATAAGGAGAGGATAAGAAACACTCTACTATCACCCAGCGCATATGCCGAGGTGATAAGGAGAGGATAAGAAACACTCTACTACCGCCCAGGGCGTTGACCGGGGCGATAAGAAGAGGACAGGTACACTCTACTATCACTGGCGTGTATGCCAAAGTGATAGGAAGAGGAAAAGTACACTATACTATCGTCCGGCGCATCTGCCGTGGCGACAGGAAGGGGAAAGAAGCTCAACAACCACCCAACGCTCATGTGCGTGGTGCTGTGAGAAAGACAAAGCAACAAGTAATTCATTATCTAAGAAATCTCAAGCTCATATTTTAGTTACCACATGGTAGAGGACAAATCGTCGTGGCCATGAGTAATTAAAATACAAGTAGAATTCCTTAGATAAAATGGAATCATATACAACATGAAATAACCGACTGACGTATATCTCTCTAAACAAGGAGGAATATACAAACAGCCGAATGGAAATAATAGTCTAATGCTAAAGAAGGTATAATAGAAGTGGCGAAGGGACACACTGGCCACTAAGAATTATAATCATGTCAAAGCCAATGATTACAAAAGGAATCACAGTGGTAGAGCACCCATACTAATTGATGGGACCCTGTGAGAAGTGCAAGCAACATCTACACATCCAAAAAGACCACCCTTGTAGCTAAGAGTAAGCTCTCAATGGGAAATTATGTTGCTAAAGGAGGTAGGGGATTGACTTTTTACTAGAAGATCAAAATCCACTGAGAAAGGATATTAACATCTTAAAGCAAGATGTACCACATCATGGGTGGGGAAAAATAACCCCCTCTAAAGGAAAAGTTATAGTGAGAGAATTGAATATCATGTCATCTCCTAAGCAATCATAAAGAAGCCTTGAGGGAGATAATTTTGGAGGGACTTTGGGCTCTTGGAGTGTAGAACTGGGTTTCTCTTATGACAAGGGCAACCGATTCTACTCAATTAAGAGTTTTCCTCTCTTTTAAAATCATTTTTTTTCACATTATGTTCACAGATATAGATCAAGTATACTGGAACATAAAGAGAGAAAAATTATTGGCTTTGATAACCCAGGCCATACTCGCCACATGAGTGAAACAGGGGAGAGAATAATGATTATGTGTAGAATCTATAAAGGAGTGAGACATTGGCTTTGGTAACCCAGGCCACATTCAACTCATATGAATGAACTGGGGAGCACAATTGTTACACCAGAATTTGTAGGAAAATTCATATAGTGACAATGGATCAACATCACTACATTTGATAAATATAAACCAAGGATGGACCCAGTATCATATTCCTTAGAAATTCGAGTTAGTAGTTTTGGTATCCCAGACCACATTTGAAGGTGACAAGTGAAACTGGGGAAAGTTAACCCTCAAAGAGGACTGAAAAAGAGATTTCATGCCACAACATCGGAGCAATTGGTGGGCACGAGTGCAAGTACAAACATCCCTACGGCGTATTTACATACAACCACTAAAGATGAACTCATACTTTGTACGACAAACATCACGTGGTAGAGGACACATCGTCGTGGCCACGGACTGCCAAAAAGTAGAAAAGATCCTTTGGAGTTATATCCATACAGAGGGATATGTACAAGTGACAAGGGAAGAACAACTATCGTATCACAACTTATAGGAGAAGGAAACTTATATAGGGATAATGGATCAACATTACCACACCTAACTAACACAGGTGGGCATGGACCAGTATCACCTATGGAAAATATATTTGAATTAGGGACATTGGATCAACATAACCACACCTGACTAACACAGGTTGGTATGGACCCAGTATCATCTAAAGGAAGTATATTTGAATTAGAGACATTAGATCAACATAACCACACTTGACTAACACAAGTTGGCATGGACCCAGTATCACCCATAAAAAGTATATTTGAATTAGGGACATTGGATCAACATAACCACACCTGACTAACACAGGTTGGCATGGACCCAGTATCACCTATAGAAAGTGGGTTGGGATTAGGGATATTGGATCTACCACACCACACCTAATTAACCTAGGTGGGTATGGACCCAGTATCACCTCTGAAAAATAGATTTAAATTAGGGATTTTGGATCAACATCACAACACCTGACTAACACAGGTGGGTATGGACCCAGTATCACCTATAGGAAGTGGATTTGAAATTATTGATTTTGGTATCCCAGACCACGCTTGGGGTGACAAACGAAACTGGGTAGAAGAACAACTCTCGAATCATGACTGATAGAAGAAAGAAATTTAAATAAGGATAGTGGATCAACATCTTCCACACCTGACTAGCGTAGGTGGGCATGGACCCAGTATCACCTCTAGAAATGGGGATTTGACTTATTGGTTTTGGTATCCCAGACCAAGCTTTAGGTGACAAGCAAAACTGGGTAAAACAATCTTTCACAAAAGGAGGGACAAATCAAAGGTTTCATGTGCTAGCACCAATATGATTGGTATGCACAAACATAAGGATAAATATCCTTACGACATATTAGCGTATCCCCTTTAAGGATAGCCTTATACTCTTCGAAGCGAACATCGTGTGGTAGAGGACAAATCGTCGTGGCCACACAGACTGCCCGAAAAGTAAAAAGAATCCTTTCAAGGAATATGAATACAAAGGAATATTTATAGGAGGTACGAAGGTTTGCATGTCTATAGCTGACAACAAACACTAGTGGAAGGAGTTTTAGAAGATTTTTGGACGGGAATCCTCGACTCTAATTCCACACCTCTGATGGGGAATAGGTTGATTGCTAGTAGTCTAACGTCAGAAGTCTCCTTCCTCGTCTGAAATACTATCAACAACTAATCCACCCTTAGGTATCAAGTACCTACAAAAGGTAAGAAGGTGTCGGGGTCTGCTCGGCGGTCTCAGGGTGAGAGAGCCGAATGAACACAAAAACCCAACGAGAAGAAGAGAATTTGGTAAGGTACCGAATAGCCTAAAAGGCCGGAAGGAAAGGAACCAAAGTTAAGGAAAACCTAGCCAAGAAGGGAACTTAACTAAGAAAAGGACCCTATCTAAGAATAGGACGAACCTAATCAAAGGAGCACCAAACCCGGAGTGCACAGGAAAGAAGATAATATAACATCCAAAGATGGAGAGAGAAACCTGTCCCACCGTGGTCGCCAGAAATCTGTGGGTCTCCGAAAGGATTCCGCTCGTGTGGTTCGAATGAAAAGGGTACGATCACACTATCCCGTAGGACAAAATGGTCGTAAACCTTTACACTCGGCACAAGCAGGCCGATGAAAGAGCAGATGGAGTTATAGATACGATTAGCCATGGAGGATAGCGGCTTTCACCTACCAACCTCGATGGATAATAATATCTATAACCCAAAAGTTCACGAGATTTCCCCTATTCGATACATCAGCATCAAATAGGGTTTATTTGATTGTGGGGATCGGTTTCCTACGGGCGCAAGCCCCCGTAGTTAATTACATCCTAAGCCTTGACTTAGGAAAACTCTCGATTAAGGATGTTAGATTATCTTCTCTAAATGGGTTTAGTGCAAGGGAATTTTCTAGGCTTTCCTAATCAAAGGGGAAGGTCCCAAATTGGTTCAATCAATCACACATGGTTCATTCAAGATCCGGTCGGCTCAAAGAAGTGGAAATTGGAGAAAAAGGAAGGACAACGCAATCAAACATACACAAGAGAAAGAAGGAAGTGGCGTCATCTGTGTGACGCGGATGGGTAGGATTTATAGTCTCCGAAAGAATGGAGAACTCACCCACCATTAAGGTGTATAGAAGTACACTCATACCCCTCACATTTAGATCCTAAATCTATAAGAGGTGTAATATCATACATACGATATTAACACCTACGACCTAGCTAATGCAATATGGACTTATTCCTTGCCTGAAAAAGGAAGCCAGCTAAAATCCTAAGCACAACTAATCGCCCTATATGTATGCAAGATGGGAAGGCTCTATCCTAAAGATTCAAGGATTAATAGTTCAAAAGAGTTAAATCAGAGACTCTACAATATGCAAACGAACATATCTAGCGTTGTTAATGATGCATGAAAAGATGCATAAGTAAGAAATATCCTTAGGTCCACTAATGCAATGCATGTATGTAGGTAAAGTGCATTGTGAAGAAAAGTGTGTAAGAACATATGCATGACATCCAGAGTACAGAAAAAATAAATAAACACATCATAAGGGTATCTTTCAAGCAAGATACCCGCACAGAAAATCATCATAGTCATGCCCACTTCGTGTGGGAAAACAACGGTGCCCAATGGCACGAGTAGGTGGCCTACTCTACAGGCCTAAATGACCCTAATGGTCTCTAGGGCTCACAGAAGGTAGGGGGTATCGTACCCAAAACCGGAAAAGGCCAAAGTCCTAGCAGAAAAAAACAACGATGCCCATTTCGTGTGAGAAAACAACGATGCCAACCGACATAATAGGTGGCCTACTCTACAGACCTAAATGACCCTAATGGTCTCTAGGACTCACAGAAGGGGGGCAAGCTTTGACCTATAGGGCCAAAGCTTCGTTAGTGAACTACCCTAAAGCCAGCTACCTAAACATGCTAGAATACCTATAAATAAATTGTGTGTGGAGTGTAGCAGTTTCGATATATAATTACCAGAAATTTGCTTTACAAGTTGCAGAGGTTATATCTGATTGTGGCGCTGCCACTTACAAGCTTATAAGCAAATACTCCCTGATTGTGGCGCGGCCACTCAAAAGCTCCTAAGCAAATGCTCTTCTTTAGTTCTCAACAATCAGGATCCAATGTACCTCGCAAGATAAGATAAAAGAAAAATATACAAATGAGCGTAGATGCCATTCAAAAAATAAATGCATGTAAGTAAGAATGTAACAAATAGGAAATCTAATAATAGCAATTATAAAGCAAGTGCATGTAATAAATACTGAATAACAAAAGAAAATGTCAGCCTAACCTAGGGCTAGAAGTCGTGTCCTAACCAAACAAGTCTAAGGTGTGTGTAGGCTGTGCAGTTTTGGGTAGGTCCTATGTAGGATGATTTAGTTAAAACTGTTTGTATTTTGATTTGTTAAAAGGCCAAAAGAGAAATTTTAATTTAAGTTGAAATATTAGTAGTTTAGGATTAATTTTAGAGATTTTGTTTTAGGATTTGATTGATTATCACCTTTGTTTCACACCTAGGCCGTGAGGTTTATTTCACCCTCCTTGGGGCTAACTTAATAGCCTCGTAGGCCTGGGTTACCCAGTGGTAATCAACTTTATTCAATTATTAGTTGGTTATAAATTAGAAAAGAAATGTAGATTAAGTGATTTATTATCAATTAAGGTTTGAATTAAGCCAATTAGAAAAATTAATTTTACATTTTGACGCTCCATTAGATTCATTCGTGGCGCTGTGCCACCAGGCTCGAGGAACCAGCCTCCTTAGGACACTTAGCCCCGCAGCCCGGAGTAGTCCATCCAATAAACTTCACTTTTGGAGCGGTTGTTATGTATTAAGAGGTTTGTTGATTGATTTTATAAAAGTTAGTCTAAGGTTTGATATTTAGGAGTCTCTTATCCTAATGAATCTTAATTTGTAATTTAATCCCTAATAAAATCTACATCTTTTAGATTTTAGATTGGTTAAGGATTAATTATTATATTAGTTAGAATTGGTTTAAGTTCATGTTTTAGACTTATAGTTTAATAATTATAAATGTTAATAATAACTTGATTAAGAATTAAGTGTTTTAATAGATTTTAGAATTAGATTAGAATCGGTTGGTTGATTATTAGTGGATTAAGAAGAACTAAACCTAGGGTGACGTGTCACTAAGTTTAGTTTTGATGTCTCTACCCTACAGGGAGCATGCATCCTAAGTCTATATTTTCTAAGACTCAATCCTTAATTTTTGTCCTTAGGTGTCACTAAGGTTGTATGATTAAAAAGAGATTTTGTTTTCTAACCCTTAGGATTTTCGTACATGTATCGCTAAACATAAGAATCTATAGTAAAGTAGTAGAAAAAAAAGAAAGAATAAAAATCAGAAATAAAAGGGATGTATGCATTGTTGTTTTGGACACACTTCTTTAAAGACAAGTGTATCCTAAAGCAACATTAACAATGCCCTTTAATGTTCCCACAATCCAAATGAGGCACTTGATATGAGACTCGACTCAAACAATCTAACTACCCCTTAAGAAAAGCCCAAAATAACTAAAGGAAACAAATTCCTAATACTAAACTTAAAACAAGATTATCCTTGGTTTTATGTTCATCTGACATTCTATATTTTAGAAGTTAACATTAAAGAAAGCTAACTTAAGTGAGGATTACTTACTCCAAGAGGACACTAAAGGCTTTCCAATACGGATCTACCTAAAGTTTAAAATTCCAAAATTCATCTTTTAGAAATCAAACACTAAGTGAATTAATTCAAATGAGAAAACATCATTTGTCTCCAAAAGACACTAAAAGACCTTACTACACAAGTCTAATCACAAAATTATAGATCTCAAAATAACCTACAAGAACTTCTAAATGAACTACTACACAAAACTCTACAAGGAGAAAATCCACCAAAGTTTCTTTTTCTTTCTTTTGACACAAATACCTACCCAACAACCCATAATCAAGTGCCTTTCATTTTATTTGGAGTGGGGTAATTTGTGAGAGTTCCTAAAATAAATGGGCACTAAGAAGCCCTCCATTTGAGAAACATTCACAAAACACGCTATAAAACCTCGTCTCAAAACAATTCACAAAACATTCGACAAAACCTCTCGATATAAAATAAATCGTACAAATCCTAACCATAAAGTCATCCACAAAAATCTTTTACTACCAAGTATTTCCTAAAGAAAACAAAACTTTCTAACCAAAGACTCATTCATAAAATTTCTCCAAAACAAAACACTTCCTAAAATTTCCAACTCATGAAGACATTCGCAAAACCTCCCATTAAAACAAACTCATAAAACCTCCAAAGAAAAAGGCTCCCAACCAAAGAGCCATTCATTCAATACAAAACAAATCATAAAACATTCCGACTCATCACTATCCCTCTAACAAAGAGTCATAAGCAGAGAAAATGAAAAGACTATTCAAACTCGCTAACATAAACTTTATAGAAATATAAAAATTCGTAAATGCATGCTACTTTAAATGCTAACGGAAGAAAAATCATTTATAGTGAAGTAAGCTAATCTCCAATCATAAGTACATAAACAATCATAGTCAATCGTATATGCAATATTGGGAAGTACTTTTAGGTTTAAATTTCTCATAACATGAAAGTAGACAAATGTTTGTATGACCTCAAAAAGATAAATGTAATCGCAAGTAAGAGGGACACATGCTTTTGTGAGAGAAATTAGAGAACTATCCATGTAATATTTCAACTTTCCCCTTTCTTTTATGCCAAACATGAATGAATAAGAGCAAACTTGTATAGCATAAGACTTTCCAACCTAACACTTAAGCCACATGCACTTAGCAAAAAGAAAGAAATTCTTATGTCTTTATTTTTAAAACTCAAGGGAAAAGAGCATGATATCATTATAACATAATATAGATTTGAAACGTGAGATGCATAACTATTCTCCAACGAACTTCTAGTTTCCACATTTATAAACTATATAATATTTCCAAGAGCATTCTTTAACACAAATCCATAAGCCTACTTTAATAGTACCAACCATATGATTTTGCAAGAAGTTTAAACCTTGTAAAGAAAAAGACAATCTCGAAATTTTCATGCCTACATATTTTTCTAAAGCAACAATACTTCCCCTTTCAAAAGTCTAAGCAAAGAAAGACAACTCATGCTTCAAACTCTATTTTCAAAAGTGTATCGAAATCATGCTTTTAAATATTCATGTAAATGCTTGGCTCATGACAAAATTTACCCAACAATTCATACCAAATAATACAACGAAAAGCAAGAGAGATGATACATAAAACTTTAATTCCAAGTAGCAGGAAAACCACTATAAATTTTCTCTTAGGCATCATCACAAATGCTATATAAGCAAAGTTTGTCAGATTCCATAGAACATGCTAGTAACAGAAACACATTTCAAATCTCTACTTGGTTGAGTTCATTCAACCAAACTACACAAGAGAACAATCTATATTTCCATCATTAGAGTGTGACGCATAAACAACAGAACTTACCGATCATAAAAAAACAAACTTACTAATGTCAAGATCTATGAGAATGAGAAATTATTTCTATAGAAAGGTTACGACAATGCAAGATTACTCAACCGATCGATAAATCATGGAAGCCTACAAACATTTCGATAGATACTTTCAAATATTATAAGTCTCTTTTATTTTTGAGATGAACAACAAACACAATATTTAGCAAAAATCAAATTTATTCATGCCAACAAAGTAAGCCTACACAACTAAATTCACAAACTTGATCAATGAATGACACTTGGAATAAAATCTGGGTGTAAACTAATTCATGTAATTTCTAAGGAACATACTAACTCATGCTCAAGCCTTCTTTCTTTACATTTTTAATGGGGTCTATCATGCATGAATACTACAAAAGAAAGATCTCAACCATTACAACTAATCAAAATCTTTCATGCTACATAGCAAAACAGTTCAGGCACTTTAAAACATATGACTCCTTACACACATCCATCTCAAGCATTTCAACGAATATCTTATATGCAAAGTTTGTAAAGCTTTGTAAAACAAGTTGTCATGAAAACCATGGTTCACGCCTAAATCTCAACTAAAATCTCCACATAATTTATCAAAGCTCTTTTTCTATCTATAAGACAATCACTTCCATCAAAAAGACATAAGCATTAAGGGCTAAAAGAACAACTTAGAGCAAATTTCGTTCTCAGATTTTTTTGAAAAGGAAGTGATAACAAGTGAAATATAAGGATGCATTTTCTCTAATTACTTCCCATCGAATAAATGCATAAGTATATCTTCTAAAATAATAATAAAAAGATCATAAAATAGTTGGGTAATGAGTGTTGCATCCTTTACGAAATTCATTGAACCAATGCTTAAAACAATGCTCCACATAAAATCCATACATTGAGATATAGAAAATGTTATGATGACTTAAACTTGTCATCAACCAAAGCTTAGGGAATGGCTCAACAATACTCCCTACGAAAACATCAATATCAAGAAAACACTAAATTCTTTATTAGAGAAATCTTGAAGAAGACTTAATAAACAAAATGATTGCTAAACTTACAAAGGACTATGCAAAGAAGGATGCTCACCCAACGCTTGGTTAGATAGCTTCCCATGCCTCATGGATCACCCACAAAATATCACAAAAAAAATCTCTTAAAAGCACCTCATCAAACACTCGAATGTGAGATTCTCATGATGGTAAAACACAAAACCACATGTGTATACTTTACACTAACTCTCAAGTTATAACACCAAAGAAACCGTAGTGTATCCCACATGCTTACCTCTCAACATGAATTCGGGAACCAACCAATAACAAATCACATTGGGAATTTTTCTCTAAAAACAACGCACATAAATTATGCCTTCAAGTATACACTTGAATGTTTGAAGCATGAAGAAATTTGTGCAATAAATCATATTTAAATTTGCAAGGAAGAGGAAGGGAAGGTAACGTAAAACCTTCATATCAAATACATTTACAAAGTATGAGATAGTGTTTGATCAAAGCTACCACATATAACCCTCAATCTTATGAGACACTTATAAAATTCCTTGGAGCAAATCACCATGAAAGTCAACATTTTCACAATTATACACCTCATGAAAACTTTAGATAAGTATTTGAAGAAAAAGGCTATTTGGAACTTGCCAATGACTCATCGCCAACACTTCCAATCAAAAGAACATTAAACACATTCATAAAGAAACTTAAGAGAAATTTATAAACACAAATACATCCATACTCATGAAAGAGACGATATGAAACCTCTATGTCTAAACATAGCTAATCAACATTTAATTAAGTGGCTCCATACACCAACTCAAGTTTCATGAATCGCCAATACAATATCATAATTTTTTTTTAGACATTTCACCAAACACTTGGTAGACATGCTTTGATGGGGTATCAAAATGGCCTCTCCTATATTTGCAAAGCTCACACCTAAATTCTAAATCATGTAACATAAAACAAATGTGAGTTCCTAAATTGATTAACCTTTTCGAAACAACATAAACAACAAGTTAAGTAGGAAAATAAATCAACACATGAAGCCACAATTAACTACGCAAGCCATCATGAAGCTTATCGTAGGGAGTGAAAGCATTCACTTAAAAAAATCAACAGAACAAAAGGGGTGATGTCAAATACAACTTGAAACTTCCTTCCATGCTTTTGGTTCTAATCCAGTAAAATGAACCTTGTATGAGTAAAGCTTCTTACTAACCAAATCTTCCACAATACTTAGGTTGAAATGAAGAAGGGCAAAGATAACATTTCAGAAAAAAAAAAGGAGAAGAAAGAAAAGTAAGAAGAAGAAGGAGGAGGAGAAGAAGATGAAGGGATACTCACCTTGCAAAGGAACGGGAAGCTCACGGCTAGGGGCGATGAGAGCAGATCCGTCCAGGAGGGAGATCTAGACTAGCTCGGGTGGCGTCGGATCCCGCTCGGGTGTGCGAAGCCGGGGACGATCGGGCGGCTGCCGGGTTTGAATGGGAGCAAGGCCTTGGAGAACCAAAGAGCAAGCCGAGAGGAGAGAGCTCGTCGGCTCTCTTGGAGCTCACGAGCAAAGGAGCTGGAAGGGCTCGGGGCGTCTGCAAACAAAGACGACCGAGAGAGGGCCAGCGGGAGAGAAGAGGGCGTCTGGCCTTAGCTGGGGTCGTCGGGATGGGTTCGGTCGGGCAAGAAGCGAGCGGAGTTCTTCTTGCAGTCAGAGGAGGCCCAGCCGAGAGCAAGGGAACGAAAATCCAGAGAAAGAAGGAGAGCGTCCCGTCAGAGAGGGAGCTCGGCGTGAGAGGGGGGGGTGGGGGTTCGGAACCGAGAGATTGAGGGAGAGAGCGGGTTCCGGGAGAGTGACCTCGCCGAAGGCTTCGTCCCCCGCATTCTAACGTCTCTCTGCCTCTGCTCGAAACACCAAAATGGCACTGCGACATTCTGCTCTCACCAAAAGTCACTCCAACTGATCTCTCATTCAAATTTAATCGGGACCGTTGAGGCAACATCCGGATTTAGGAAATCAAATTCAAATTTACTCGAAAGCAGCTTGGGATTTAATTGGAATTGATTTGGGCTAATTTGAGTTGGGTTTGATTCAAATTGTCTTGATTAGAATCGGGTTAGGTCCGATCAATTTGATCAAATAAAATTGAACTCAAATTAAAAATAATTTGGATCAAATCTAGCTCGTCGCGGTCAAAACAAACAACTCGGGCTTGATTGAACAAGGTCGAGTCTAATTCGACTCAATTTGGATCGATCAAGGGTGCTCGAGGGTGCTTGAGCGAAAATCGAGGTCAACACTATTGTATTGAATTGCATGTGCACAGTATTGTCCTTATGATCTCATTATGAATTTTATTGACATTGACTTGTATGGATTTCCTGATATGAATTGATCTATTGATTACTGATTGATTTATTGATTACACTACGCATGATTGATATCGACGGATTTTATCGACATATTTATTGTTAGCGAATGGATTTATTGATATTGACGAATTTATTATATTGAATTGATTTATTACTGAATGAATTTACTAACGAATTTACGGGTTTACTGGTACTGTACGATTTCATTGATATTGCATGTTATTCATGTCACTGGATACTGAAACCGATATGGATATGGATATTGTATTGATTCATGGATACCGACACCGATATGGATATGGATATTGTATTGATTCTTGGATACCGACACTGGTATGGATATGTATATTGTATTGATTCATTGATACTATTGATACTACAGATACTGATATCGATATTACTGATCCACTGATACATTGATTCATTGTATTGATTCTTATAGCACGTGATTATTGATGGATTGATTTATTGATTTGATTGATTTGCTTGATTGTTGATTTATTGATTTGATTGATTATATTGATACAATGTTGATTTAATTGATATTATCGAGAAGACGATTTTTCTCTATCGATGTAACTGATCGATTTAACTGTGATTCTTCTAAATATAGATTTTTCCACTGTTTATGGATTCTTCCGAGATTTGACGTATGTACTGATTTATTGAGCTTTATGGATTTCTTTCTACTGTTTATCGATTCTTTTACCGATGATTGTGGATTGTATCGATCATGCATTGATTACTGATTTTCGTATATGCTGCATAAATTCACTGATCATGTGCAATTGACTGTTATGAATTTGATTGACTGACATGCATATTGTTTCAGTACCTTGCTTTGATTTCAGTTGTAGATATTAGGTGACCTGCTGGGCTTTTTGAAGCTCATTATATGTGGTTAACAATTTCAGGTTAGAGCAAGGGAGCAGGAAGTGATGGTTGATCAAGACTGTCGACGAATCATTGCACTATGGATGCCTGGGGCGTCACACATGTACATAAAAAACTTTAGTACAAAGCTAAAAGCCTCAAAAAATATAGTTATACTAAAAATCATATAAGGGCTAAAAGCCTTAAAAGATAATTATTTATTAATATTGAATCAGCATCATAAATTCTCATCATATCTAGAATACTGAGAAGATTTAACTCATTGGGAAAACTGCACTTTGTTTATTTAGCACTTTAGGTGGATCCCTTGCACTCAACATTATTTTATTGTTTTATCAAATTATAATTCAATCATATTTATGTATAGGATAAAAACAAAACAAATAAATTCTAACAAATAGTCATTTCTACCCATCTCAAAATTTTTCCTATAGCTTTAGTTATAATTCAATTATTTTAATAGCATTCTCTCTAATACCAATTATAAATGCCAAGGTCTAATTTTGAAAAGAAAAAAAAATCTATTTATCTATTAATTAACCAACAAGAGATTTTATAAATTTATTAATATTAATTAATCAAGCAAAAATAACTAAAAATCATATACATCTAAATATAAAACTATTTCATCTCTTAAAAGTTATATATATAAGCTAGGAGATTAATCATTTTTAGAGCTAGAAAGGAAGGTTTTTTTTGTTCTTTATGCTCCCGGTTTCCGGCGGATATTCCGCCGGCCAATCTGTCGGTACGACGATATGTCGTTTCCAGTGGATATTATCCGACGGTTACGAATCGTCTTATCAACGACGGAAGATTCGCCGGTAAGTCCGTCAGAACAAACGATGGAAAACGAAAATTGTGCGACGGCGAGATTTACCTTTTTTCAGCTGGAAACATGTTTCCGGCGCAATTTGTGCGCCTGCGCAAAAATTTCCGACTCGCGATAATCCGGCAGAGGGTTTTTCGACGAAAATCCGCCGGAAAGCACCAATTTCCAGCGCATTTTCGTTGATACCGACGGATCTAATCCGTCGGTATAGACTTGTTTTCCTGTAGTGACAATAAAAAAAACTTATTTATATTTCTCACATAATTATATATATAATCATCACAATAATATCACAATAACTTTTAAAAAAGTTATAATCCATCCAAACATATCCTTAGTACTATAATATGTTTGTAATCTTTTGGAGATTTGCATCCTTCGACAGTGAGGCTTTACCAAACTTGGCTTCATCCACCCAAAATCCCAACGATATTTTTATATTTTTTGAACATTTTTGACTTATTGTCTATCCTTTTTCAGTTTTTCCTTCGAAGTTACCTTTGAAAGTACTGCACCGATAATTACGAAGCACGTGAAAGATTACTGACCAGCTGAAATTCATTGCCGTCACATAATAGGATTCTCTCTCTAAACTTTCACGTTTCTCTTATGTTTATTTTATTGCATAATTTTCTATTAGTTTTTTTAAATATTATATTCAGAAAATTTAATTTCAAAATCTATTAATTAATAGTTTTTTTTTTTTTTGGGAAAATTGGGGCAGAGCCCATATATTAAAATGAAGAAATGGTTACAAAGTTAAAAGAAAACCTGTAAACCCAAAATTACATCTTAAACAGAAAAATAACAAAACCCAACTGGAATCCGAAAACAAGGATTACTGAGGACCTCCAAAAACGGGCTCAGGAAAAATGAGACCGATCCCAATATCAAAACAGCATGTTGATAGAATAACTCAGAGCCCCAAAATGTACAGAAACGGACATGCCCCGGTTGTCAAAGCACACCAAACCGAAGAAATAGCACTTGCAGGAAGTGCTGAACCAATCGCCAAAGAAGGGACAAAAAAGCCTGGCTGTCCAGGGGCATAGGGGCTGGGAGCGGTCCCAATCATCATTGCCCTTGAGACCCAACAGTATGTAAACGTTGATGCTGAGAAAAGCATTGTGGGAACTTGAATTGCAGTTTATCAAAAAATTTCCAGCCTTTCGTTTTGCCCTTAAGCGCATGAGAGAACTTGTTACATATGGTGATATGATCTTCCGAAATCTCTTCAAAATGTCTAGCATTAATTAATAGTTAAAACTCTCAACTGAGAGTCCAAAATAAGTTGAGCATATTAATTATTTCATTAAAAAAATGATATAATATTTTTATTAAATTTTATCTAACATTCATTATATTAATTATAATGCATAAATAAATAATTAAAATTTATATAATAAAAACATTTTAATTAAAATTTGGTCAGATATTCTAATTAATTTTTTTCAAATGAAATAAAATAAAACAAAAACAGGAGCTATGCTTGAAAAAAATTACTCAAAAGGATACTTTCTTTAATTGTTAAAGGTAATTAAAAAATAAAAAAAAATGTTAAGGGTAATTAAATAATGGGGGATTTACATACATACCACTTTATTTCATACTTGATTTTGCATTGAGATTCGTGCCCAATCATGATAATTTTTTATGATGTATCAAGGATAATTAAATAATGGGGGATTTACATACATACCACGTTATTTCATGCTATATATATATAACATCTAAACTTTAATATTACATGTTTAACACTTATAGAGTAAAATTAGGTGTATGGAATGAAATATTAAAGTTTATAGGATGATATGAATGATAAGAATGAAATATAAGAGGGATATATTTGATATTAAAATTTTATATAAGTGATAGAAATATAATATTAAATTTTTAGATGTTAAATATATAAATATCATGAAATAAGATGTTCTGTATGTGATAAGTCTGAAGCTGAATATGGAGAGAGGGAAACTGTAGAAGAAAATATATATTCTCCATCCAGATAGATTAGACTATAGCCATTTCATATCACATTGTCAACATGAAAGGTCAAATACACCGGCATGGAAGTGGTCGGCCATTTTGTTTTTATTCTATTAGGGATTAAATTTAATTGAATATTTTATCATTTGATTTAAGTTTTAGTTTATTTTTTTAATATTTTTATTACAGGGTATTATTTGGGGGCAAAATTTTAGGAAGAAGCATGTTTGTTGTCAAAATTAGGGAAAAAAGCGTAATAGCGGAAAAATTTGAAAAGCAGCAATAACGCCATTTGGTTAAGCGCATTGATAGAATGCGCCAGCAATAATCGTGTAATTGGTCAATGTGCCAATTCTTAAAGCGCATTCTTAAGAATGTGCCACACTGTAAAGCGCATTCTTAAGAATGCGCTTGAATGGTAGGCGTATTCTGTGGTTCTCTCAAATCCCCACTCACGAAACATTATCTTTTTGTCGTTATCGCCGACCAGATCCGTTTTTTAGGGGCAGATAAAGCTGGGTGGTTGGCATTCAGTGCAGCCACTTAATTAGTGGTTGGGGGAGCGTTAGGAGTTATCCGGGAAGTGGCTTTAAAAGGAGGAGTAGCTGAGGAATGATAGTGCAGAAGTTTTCTTTCCTTGAATTCAGAGAGAAAGACAAGTTAGTAGTGTAGTTTTATTTTAAGTTTTTTTTTTGTTTTAATAATATTCTTTGTTTTTCGTTTATGAAGGCTTTATATGAAATATGTTGAAAGATTTGTATGAATGTGTATTGAACGTTAGATATTTGCTTAAATTTGTACTGTGTGTGTTATTTTTTTAGTTACGTTGTTTATTCTTATTAGTTGGTGGTGTTAATCTTTGTTTGAAGAACTAGTATTAGAGCTAGTACTATTAAATTCACAGTATCCTTAAATTAGAGTTTCATTTTTAATTACATATGTTTAACCGGATAGCTTACATCATAAAACATGATCTTTATTCCTTTTTTAAGAGAAAATTATTTGAAGTATAATTAAATTTATAGTGTACTTATCCGTTAATGATACTTACTTGAAATGAAGAACCAAAATGTTACTTCCACCCTTTATAAATTTTTTCATAAATTAAAAAAAGAAAACTTTCACTGACTGTTAAGGATCTTCTAAATAAATGTATTTCATTATTATTTTTGTTTAGAAAAAAAAAACAATAAATATTGTTCCTTAACTAAAAACTTTATGTTCCAAAGAAAAGCGTTGAGAAGAAAAGAGTTCTCAAAGAAAGTTTTCAAACAGTTATTTGATATCTCATGATAGAAAGTTTTGACCGAAACTCATTTGTGCAATAGTGGCAGCAAGTGTTAGTATACAATGTGCCTTACCTAAATAGTACGAAGTAATGCTGGTAATGCAAGATGACTTTTTAAATTTCCAAAAATTTGGAAATTTTTTAAATACAATATACGCGAGAGTTGGAGTTTTATATTTAATATTTTCTTTGTTAAAAGCAAAACAAAATAAAATAATTTGCAGATTTAAGTAAGAAACAGATAGTTGATGTAATGTCAGCATCAAACGAATTTGGTGGCTATTAATTGAAGTTCTAAATATTACACCGAGTGATTGGAAAGTTGATCTAAGAACGCACATTAACGACATAAGCTACGGCCATGAACTCAGGACTTGTATTCGATAAATTTTTTCTCAATAATTAACGTTTCTAATTATAAAAACAACACAAGTATAATGTAAAATACCCAAATTTAGTTTGTTTTACCTTTAATATTTTAGAGCTATTCTTCACTCTCTGTGTCACTTTTTGCATGAAACGATATGTTTTTTTGTTTTTTTCCAACCAACAGACAACATTCGAAATAAAGCCACCAAAAGATTAAGAAGATGCACCACCATGATTGCCAACAAAAGCCACCAAAAGATCAAGAAGATGAAACGAGATGCTTGTTAGTTCAAAGTTGTTTCATTCCCAATGTAATAGAAACCTGCTTTCTACATCAAATTTTTTTTAAAAAAAATTATTTTCTCGATCTATAATGATTTTACAAAATAATAAAAAAGTTGTCTCAAACGGAATCTTAATTTCAAATTGATCTTATTTTATTATTGCATTTCTTAGTTATAAATTTATAATATCATCATAGTCTCATCGTAGAATATATCTAATTATTTTCTCTTACACTTTCATATTCTAATGCAACACATAAATCACTAAATATATTCATAATTAACCAAATTAGTATTTAAGTTATATCAATATGGGTTAGTTAAAAAGATGCTTACAAAATAAAATTTAAGTGAGTTATATATCATCACGTGGGCAATTTAGACATAACAAATATATCTATCATTGATATTGTTTCATATTTCAAAAATTAAAAGATAATAGGTTTATGATTAATTAGTGAATAAATAATTTAAATATCTCATAAGTCAATTATACTTGATATTTTGTATGAACTGCTAAAATGATCCTCGACTATTTAAAAGACTAATTTTAGTACATTGATTTTTAAATAGTGACAAAAATGATCTCATAAAAGGACTAATATGAGGAATTTTTTAAACATTATTGTTGAGTGAGTATTTTAGTATTTTAATGTTTCTTATTTTTTCAAATAAATAGAGTTGATTGAGAAATAATCAAAATAACTTTTCAGTATTTCGAATAATTTTATAAAATCAACTATCACCATTGGCTATAACCATCTTTCTTCCCACCAATCCAAAGAGGTCGCCACCCGCCCAAGAGATACCTTACTTAAAACTTTTGATTTTTAAAAAATTTAATTTTATTAATAATTCTTCTTAAAAAATATTAATTTATATAATTCTTATAAAATTTAAATTTACCTTTTGTTGTTCTTGTGAAATATAATACCACCAAAGCAATATTAATTTGAAGAGAATGTATATGATTCAGTATTGAATTTAATGAAAACTCAAATATAGAATAAAAAACTACAATTATAGAAAGTATAAATGTAGAACACTTTTTATTTTAAAAAATTTATATCGCAGAAATGGATTTGAATATTTCATTAGAATTTCGAAAATTAAATTTTAAAGAATAGGAAGATGTATTAAGGAACAATATGATTAGAGAGGTGTCGAGAAGAAATCATGATATGTTTAGGAGAGATTTTATTTGATATCTGGAAGAGATCAATCTTCTGAATCAAAGTTAAGAATCTTTTATTAGTTGTTTGTCAAAGTTAGATTGTTGCACTAGAGGCTTAATAATCAAGACGAACATATGAATAAAATGAAGACCAACAATTTGATTACGTTCATTTATTCGGCAATGAGATAAAAGTGTATTATGATGCGTTAAAACGTTTTTCATTACGTACATTATGCGCACATTGTTTAGTGAAGATGTGAAAAAGAATATGAAATTCTGTTAATTGACCCTCCTCTATTTTTAATTTAGGATAGCATGTCACGCTTGCTATTATTTTTTGATGGAGAACTGCGTATCGGGGATGAGTTCACAGCCACTTATATAGGTGGGCAAAATTGGCCAATCATTGTTGATTATGACATATCACTTACTATGCTAAAAGAAAGTATAATGCGTGCACTTAGGATCAATCCTACTACAAATACTGTAAGCCTAACATGTCGCCTTCGTAGTAATGGTGGCCACTGTGCTACACAAGTCACTGATGATGAAGTTTGTGAGTTCATGTTATTGGAGGCTAGAATTGATCCTGTCATCGTGTACGTCGAGGCCGAACAAATAAATTATGGTGATGTTGCTGGTCCGTCTACGGAGGTACAAACGTAAGTATATTGAACTTTATTCTGTAACTATTTGTGTTTTTTAATTCACTTTAAGCAAAATTGAAGCATAACTAAATATTTTCTTTTACCAGTCAGAACCTATGGTACGACAGAGAAGTAAATTCATTAGATATGCAAAATAATTTTGAAGGACAACTCAGTTTGTCGGACCAACCTAATTTCATGCCAAAACAGTTTCGTCCACATCGTAGTGTAACCGAACGTCCCATTATGATTAGACAAAGTAATAGTACATTTCAAGAAACCCTAGTAAATTCGTCGTATGTGCCTCAGTCAGAACAAAATGAAAATGTTTGGTTAGACGGAGGTATGATGGATAATGATGACGTAGGTTCATATGAAACTATGGATAGTGGTAGTAGTGATTCAGGGGATGGTTATACTGAACCAGCATCAAATTTATATGGATCAATCAATAATAATTCAAATGATGAAAATATTGGTGTTGAGCTCATTGAAGATCATGCAAGACAAAATGTTGCTGGAGTAGAATCGATGGAGGCAGACAACAACTACAGGGAAACAATTGAAACATCCGAACAATGGGATCGTAATGATCAGTGTGATCCTCCTGTCCCTAATATTGTCAGCTCAAACGAAGCAGGCATTCATTCTAAAATTTATGAAGGTCAAATATTTCATAACAAAGAAGATTTACAGGCTGCAATTAATGGTTGGTCCATTTCACAAAATGTTGAGTACATAAATTCGACTTCCAACAAAAGTCGTCTCACTATTTTATGTAGTCAACATAACAATATGCATAGGGCTTGTTCTTGGCGTTTACATGCATCACGAAGTAAAAGACTTGGTGGCCTTTGGAAAGTTTCATCTGTGGGTCCGCCACATTGTTGCACGCAACCTATTATGCTTGGTGGACATTATAATTGCACATAAAAATTTATATGTAGGCATATCATGCATATTATAAAACAACAGCTCGATATGAAGCCGAAGGAGGTAATTGCAAGAATAGAGTCAAAGTTTGAAATGAAGATTTCATACATGAAGGCATGGGATGCACGTAGAAAAGCTATCAAATCAATATTTGGTTCGTACGAGGAATCATATTGTTCCCTTCTACGTTTTATGGAAGCTATACGGTTGACACAACCAGGAACTGTATCCAATATTGAAATGGTGGGAGGATTACGATTTAAGGCTTTATTTTGGGCATTTGGCCCCTCCATTTCTGGGTGGCAATATTGTCGGCCTGTCCTAAGTCTTGATGGAACTTTCCTACTAGGAAAGTATCGTGGCACACTTCTTGTGGCTGTGGGAATTGATGCAAACAGTGGATTATTTCCGTTGGCCTATGCAGTTGTTGAATCCGAGAGCAATGAATCATGGATTTGGTTCCTTAAGAACTTACATGACTTGGTTGAAGTAGTTAAGGTTGACCTCATTTTTGTATGAGGTCTTTAACCAGTTCCTAAACCCAAACCAGACTCAAATCAATGCAAACTCACTCAGTTCCAGACTTAAATCTTAGGTCCTAAGGCTTTGTCCTAAAGGCCTTTTTCAGCAAATCTTTTGATACTTCAAAACCCAGTCAAATGGACTCTGATTCAGACTCTATCAGTTTCATACTGATGGGGCATGTCTCTAGTATCAACCCTCCACATTTGAGCCCATTCTGAGCTCTCTAACCCCAGTAACTAAATTAAATTCCAAAGGCTATAAAACCTTCAAATATTTACAGCCCATGCCATTGGACTTGTCATTTATTAGATCTTGGCCTTAGAGACCTCTCTAAAGCCTGCAATCACTTCCAGACCATTAATCTTGATATGTTGATTAGTAAACTGCAATTTTCTGGATCCATTTCAGCCCCTAGTGGTCATGAACCCAAAATGACCAAAATACCCCTAGGGGGCTCAAATAGTGATTTCAACACCTTCAGAAAGTTTCAAATGACATTTCAAACCTGTTAGACCCATTTCCAGATTCTGGGTCAACCTGGTTGACCAAGTCAACAGGGTTGACCTAAGAGACCCTTTAAGGGTTCAAATAGGTGATTTGATCTAAATGACCTATTCGAGCCCTAAAAGCACATCCACTAGACTCCAAATGTCTAATCAAACCTGTCCAGCTCAGACTTAGCCCCTTGGTCAATTTGGTTGACCCAGTCAACCTAAAAATGACCCAATAGTTTTTTTTTTAGGCTTAGATGGGTTATTCCAACCTATATAACCCATCACATTCCTTTCAAGCCTCAAATTAACCCCAAACCATGGCTTAAATATTTCCTAATCATAGATCAATCAAGTCTAAGCATGTTGACCAAGTCAACAAGTCCAGATTAAATCAAATCACCTTGAAAACTCTTCCAAATTTCAATTATTTGATCCTAAGCCATTAAGATTCTTCCAAGGTGTTTCAAGTTACCCTCTCACTATTTCCTAGGCCACCTTGGCAGTCAATATGACTGTTGACTAGTTAAACTAGTCAATAATCCATTAAAATCCCTTGAAATGGACAAATCCCTAGGCTTAAAGCTAATCCATTCTATCCCAGCAGTTGGAATGGATTCCATAAACTTCTAAATGCTGAATAAACCTAGCTTAAGTGTTGGATTAAGCTCCTAACACCCATATGATCAAATAAAGCTAAAAATTACCTTTCCACCTAGGCGTCCTTGCATCTGTCCTTTGATGCTCTGCTCCTAACAACCTCTACTAGGTGTCAATCATCAGAGTTCCCTCCCTGATGCATCTGAGCCGTCCAAGCAATCTCCCATAGCTGGAATAGGGCAATAGGGACGGAGGCGCTTCAAGAGAACCAATCTCTAATTCAAACGATTCCCAGAGCTCTTGAGCTTTTCGTTTTGAATCTCCAGTGACTTCCCCTCATCCTCCCGTTCATTCTCTGAAATTTAGTGGCTGTTAGCGTCGAGATCATCTCCAAACCGAGAGAGCATTCGTCCAAGCTCCCTCAAACACTCATAGGAGCATCCTCCAGGCCGCGAGTCTTCTAGAGATCAAAACGTGGACAATCTACAAATTCAGAAATATCTAGACCGTTCAGAGTCTTCATCCATAGCTTGGTAAATTTGAAACCCTAGGTTCTTATCTAGGTTTCTAAATAGACATCCATCTAGGGATTTTTAAAGCACAAAAACTATTCCCCACTCTTTCTCTAATTGACTGTCATATAAATCTCAAAGATCAAGCCATTTAATCCTCTGTAAACGAAGTTTAATTTTTTTTTTTTGAGTTTAGGGTTTCTGGTTTCCCGAGCTTAGAGACGAATGTTGACCTTGATTTTGCCAATTCACTCGGCCCAATGGGTTAGGTTGACTAGGTCAACCTTTGGCCTGGTCAACCCAACCCTTAATGGGTCAATTTTGACCCATTAAGCCCATTAAGAACCTAATTCAAATCCAAATCAAATCGAATCCATTTCATGGCTTAATTCCCTTGCCCTTTGACCCCTTTGACTGGGTTGACCAGGTCAGCCATTGACTTGGTCAACCCAAGTCTTAAATAGGTCAAAATTAGCCTTTTTAAATAGAATTAAAGGCTAATTAATGGGATTAATGCCCCCAAACGTTTGGAAATTCAAATCCCGCCTAAATCACTCCCTCTCCCTCTGAATTTAACGCTTGATCTCATCTCCACCGTCCAAGGGAGAGAGGGGAGTTTAAATAGCAAAATTTAGGTCATTTTTTGGGACTTTTTTGGCTCTTACTTCTGACCTAGCGGCTCTTGATCCGGGAGATTTCGTGTGAGAGCTCCCTTAGGTCTCCTCCACCTTCCCTAAGCCAGAACCGAGCGTTTGGAGTCGCCGGCGGCGAGCTTTCAGGCGAACCGAAGGCTACAACGTTCCAAGGCTTCTTCCGATCGATCCATCGCGTTTCGAAACGTGGTTTCTTCTACAACTAGGAGCGTGGACAATCTACAAGTGCAACAAGCCAGAAATCCCTCGATTCTATCGAGTATTTTCGGTATAATCCTAAACCCTAGTTGGAAACACTTAGACTTAATTAGTTTCGCATATTGTACGTTTTAGATTCCGAAAAACATCCCCCATTGATGCTCTTCACTAATAGAACTTAGATCTAAAATTTCATGCGATTTGGTCCAGCCGTTTGGGAGAACGAAGCAAAAATTGAATTAGGGTTTCGGACGCCAGGTTCTGCACGCCTGGGGAAGGCAGGACCGTTGATCTATCGATCAACGGTCGTGATCCAGCCATTCCGCGGCATGGATCGACCGTGGGGCTAGATCCCGCGGTTACCACTCCCGTGCGGCTCCATCTGGACCGCTCATCTCGGACAGCGGAAGATCGGACGGTCCCGCGGCCGTCCGACGTGGATTAGTGATGAGCCGCCGCCGATGATTGCGCAATCATGGCACAATGATTGGCGGCGGCACCAATCATTGCCCATGATTGGCGCGCCGCCTTCCCGGAACCGCGGAGCCTATCCGCCGCTGCCACGTGGCAGCCGACGATTATTTTAATATTTTTTTTAAAAAAAAAAAGCTGTTTTAACTTCAAAAATTCGTAGAAAATCTATTTTTCGTCCGATTTTTGCGTATAATACCTTGTTGGATTCGTATCGTCGTCCTCTACCTGTTGGATTCAATGATCTATGGATTTTAATTTATTTTAAAAACAGCAAAATCCATTTTCTTTTACATTATTTAAATAATTATTTTAGTTTAATTATTATTATATTATTATTTTAATAATTATTTAGTATATTAATTATCAATTTTTTTTTAAGTTGCTATTTTTTCTTTTATTATCATTAGTATTATTATATACTTTAATATATATATATTTAAATATTATTTATTTAAAAAAAATGCCTTTTATTGCTTTAAAGTTCGAAAATGCATAACTTTTTCGTTTTTAGCCCGATTTTAACGCACAACGTCTTGTTTTGAGCGTATTTGGATCCTGCACATTCTGGAATTGGTTTTATTTGAAATTTTTGGGTCTGTGTGCAGTTATTTGCAAAGCAGCCAGCTGCCCTATTTTTTAAATTAATTAATTATTCCTCTTTAACTTTGAAATCACATAACTTTGTCGTTTTAAGTCCGCTGTCAACGCACAATACCTTATTTTGGATGTACTCTGAATTCTGCATATTTTAAAACTATTTTAAGATGAAAATTTTGTCTTCATTTTCTGTCATTTCAAAAACAGTGAAACTGCACTATTTTAAAATATTATTTTATTATATTTGAACTTGTAAATTTCGTATCTTCGCCGTTTTAAGTCGGATTTCGATGTGCGACCCCTCGTTCTTTTCAGCAAGATGAGCTTTATGTTTTGGAACCATTTCCAGCCCTTGATTTTGACTGTTTTGACTGTTTTCTGTTTTATCCTATGATTCGGTTACTTTAATATTATTTAAATTAATTATCATACTAATTATTTTTAAACTAAAAATTATTTTCAAACTATTTTGAAACCTCGATTGGGTGGTCAGCGGGTTTCCCCTATACTTATGTATTATGAATTGAATTATTTTCAATTATTTTATTTTCCAAAAATATATTTATATCTATAAGTACTTTTAAATTATTTTAAAAATACTTATACCTAAATTCTAACTTTGGGAGACCCGTTATCGTATGAAATTTTAGACATGAATCTTATGTGTGAAGAGCAATCATGGGGGAGTGGGTTAGTGAATGGTTGAGTCCCAATCATTCACTAATCATCTCTTTAGGTGTCTTTACTTCTTTTTATCTTTCGTAGATTGCATGTGTAGGTCGTCACACCACGAGCACTTAGCTTAGGCTCTCCTAGATTTAAGGACATGGTGTGTTTATTTCTTTACTGTACTCCCATGCATTTATTACCTTGAGGGTTAGCTAAAACTTCAATTCAAACCCATATAACATAGTGACACCCTAAGGACAATAATTAAGGACTCGTCTAGCGAACCTAGAAGTTTTCTAGGAGCTAGGATAGATCCCGGAACGACACGAAAATTTCAACGTTTAAACTTAGTGACATCTAAAACATCACTGAATTTTCTAGGATTTTTTAGGGCTTGTTAGACCCCTTAATTAACCAAACCTAATTAATCTGTTAAATAAGGACACGGGTCTTAGTGTTCGTAGAGCACTAAACCCAATCTAGATTTAGGATTCGAGGCTACTACATTCGGTCTCGTAGTATGCCTTAAATAGTAGGTAGGTCCCTTCCTTTCAGGGACTATAAATCCTACTTATCCGCGTCACAGGATGACGTCACCTCCATCCTTCTCTCACGCATGTGATAGAGTGCTTGATTTTACTTTTTCCAGTTTCTCTCTAGTGCCCTAGAGCTTCCGGATGCTGGTATGAGCCACACATGTCGATTCAGCCCTTCGGACCTTTCTCCCCTTTGAGTAGGATTTCCTAGTCTATACCCTTGTGCCGATCCCACTTTAGGAGAGGATAATGTATGATCCTTAATCGAGAGTTTTCTTAGGCTCCGGCTTGGGATGTAATTAACCACAGGGGCTTGCGCCCGTGGGAATCTCGGTCCCACATCTACTAAACCCCATTCGAGCTCTTTCATCGGATGGGGGAAACCCGTGATTTGGTCGTGTATATTACTACCCATCGAGGTGTGTTGGTGAAAGTCTCTATCCTCAATGGTTAGTCGTATGCACGATCCAATTTGTCCCTTCCAATCGGCCCGTTCGCGCGGTGCTCTTTCGGAGGTCCACAACGAAATCATGACCGTTAGTTCAATCTAATTGATTTTAACGGTCTTGATTTCATCATTCATTCGTCTGACCAGAGCTGCTCTAGTTCAGGATGGTTGGAGTTTCATCCAACTCGATCTGGTCCGTCCCTCACAAACCGCGGAAACCTCTGGGACCGTCCGATCTCTTAATAGAGATCAAAATGCAGGATTCAATCCCTGCCATCGGATGGAAGCCGTGGTTTGATCTGAGGGTCATCAATCGGTGCTGACTCACTTAAGTGAGTTGGCCCACTTGACCGCCACCTTCCTCCTGAACCAATCAGACGCCGCCGCGTGTAAATCCTGTTTTAAGGTTTATATTAATTATATTTAATGCCAGAACTTCAAAAAATCATAGAAAATAAAATACTTGGCCAAAATTTTTGTACAACCACTCGTTTTTCTCGGAATTAAATTTCCTAGTTTCTAAAAATACAATTAGAGCCTGGTTTTTATTATTTTAAAAAAATATATTTTAGACCCTTATTTTCTTTAATTTTATTTTTATATTCTAATTAAATTTCAAATTAAATCACTTTCCTATTTTAAATGGGCATGATTCAGTTTTAAATGGCATGATTGAGAGATTTATACGTATCTTAGATATCTTTGTGTGAGATTATTTGGAAGTTCATTAAATCTTTATTTGAATTTTCTTTTAAATAGGTTATAATTTAACCTAAGTATTTAAAAAGAAATTTTATTATTAATTCAATGATTTTCCAATGATTCCATGCATGTATTATAAGATATCAGTGAGTAATCATATCCAAGCGCATTTAGTCTTCATTGAGTATTTAGAGGGCATTTATTCAAATCATCACTTTCTAATTCTTCTTGATTGTCCTTTAAATCTTCAATGATTTGATTTCAAATATACTTTGATGTACTATGTGGCATCTTATATGCATCATAGTACCATTGATTTAAACCAAGGATATGATTGCTTATTGAATGAATCTTCAAGCATAATCAAAACATGTTTTAAAAATAACCTTCAAATTTCATTACATTCATTTCATTTCCTTAGATCTAGTACACTTGTTCATGATTTGTTTTGTTGTGCTTGTAATTAGTGTTTAAAGGGTTAGAAGAACTTGATTTGCTATCCTACAACCTAGTGACACTAAGGACAATAATTAAGGAGGAGTCTTAGTAAACTTAGATCAATTTAGGTGAACTCTACAAACATTCCTTTTGGGATGAAACTCCAACATAGAAAACATAGTCTCATAGACCTCTTAACCAAATTCACCTTGATTTGACACTAATCAACCTTATAACAACTAATAGATTAAGGACTCTCTCCTCTCTTGTTCTAATAAACCTAAATAAATCAAATAAAAACTTTCAAAAATCTAAATCAACCTCAAATCACTATAATCAATCTAACACATTTCTAATAAAAATCTTTAACTCCTAATTATTAATCAACTTAAGCTACTTAACTATATCGGGTACCACTGGGTAACCCAGGCCTACGAGGCTATTAGCTTAGCCCCAAGGAAGGTGAAATAAACTTCACGGCCTCGGTGTGAAACAAAGGTGGTATCCAACCAATAATCAAAAATCAAATCTCTAAGTCAATCTCAAATCCTTAATAAATCAATAAACCTTTAATTCTTAATAATTTCTGAATTCTATTAATTAAAATCTATTAATATATTAATTAAATTATACATTCCTTTAATTTGAATTAATTAGATAATTTGATTGATTAAGATTTATCTTAATCAATCAAATTTGATAATTGATTCAGATTAAATGAATTCGGATCTTCTACACCTAAAGTTTGATTCCTTTTGGAGGACTTTGGGTGTTTTGACTTTTAAAGATCCTTAAAACATTTAAATAACAAAGAGATCTCCTATGGATTGTGCTCGATTCCTTTTAGGAAGGCACTAATCCATTTGGATTTGAAGATCTTCAAACAAAAATAATAAACTACCGACCTTATACGGCGTGCTAGATTCCTTCAGGAGGGCACATCGTATTACATTCATAAGGTCCCTTTCTCTTTCCTTAATAAATTTTGGGGGACTCTCGAAATGAATACATACCTTCTGTCTAAGGCGGGTATTCATTTTGGAAGTCCTAGGATTTATAAATTGATGATTTCCTGCACTTAGGGAATTATCAATCTATAAATTCTTTATAATCTAAATTAATGAACTTTAACATTTAAAATTGGAATAATTCTTAATGAATTCAAGTATACTTTATTTAAACTTTAATCAAATTTCTTGGGCCTATAATAAATCAATTCTAATAATACATACAATTTGAACAAAATAAACCCATTAGGATTTACCCAAACCACACAGCTTTCTTCACACACTTAGATGCTTGCTATGACAACCAACTTTAGCCTAAGTTAGGCCGGTGGCTTGTTGTGGTTTGCTTGCGGGTGTCTTGCCTAGAGGGCACCTATGTGTGATTGCTTACTTTTCTGTACTGCATTAGCATGCATATCTACTTGCCCAGAGAGCGGAGTGAATAAAGTGAGGGCCGTGTACTTTACTTTTCTGTCTTTACTTTCCTGCATTTATAACTGTACACAATGCACTCATAGCATGCATCATTATATAACTGCTTTATTTCCTGTCTTTTATATTACTGTAACAGTAGAATGTTTTTAGGATATGATGAACTGCTTTTCATTTCTTAGAATTGTTGTATATAGATTGAGTCTGTACAGCGTCTGGAGTCTGTAAAAGAATTAAAGATAACTGCTTATAAATATATAAATGGGGCTCCAAAAAGTAATGTCTTCCTTTAGAAGGACGTTCCTTTTTGGAATTCCATAGAAGACCCGGAACCCGAAGATCCTAAGCAGTTATATTTAATTCTATTTTTCTCATAGGCTTAGAATCCAGGTTTGTTGTCGGTGGGTCCTGGCCACCATTACTTTACTGCAAATTCTGGGGTGTAACCGATGAAAATTATATTAATAAAACCAGCTCTTTCATATATAAATTGCTTCATACATCATTCGCATACGAGTAGATTTTTGGTTTTTTGTAAGCATATCTCCTTGCATTTATTTTCAGATTCTTTAATAAATTCCTTGATTCCTAGGATAGAGCTACCTTAACTCTTGCATCATCGGCGAATTGTTGTGATTAGGATTGTTAGCTGGCAGCCCACTCTAGGCAGGTGGTAAGTCCAGATTGTATACACTTCTCTCTGCACATTCCTCATTCTAATCAATTCTAACTCTTCTAAATTCAATTATATAATCTAAAGCCTGATCGTGGAAATTTAAATTAGCTCAAATATTTAATTAAATTTATATATAATTTTGGAATTAATTAGTCTTCATTTAAATCGAGAGTGTTCTTTTAGGAGATGTAATTAACTACAGGGGCTTGCCCTTGTAGGGAGTCTAGATCCCAGAATAATCTAAACCCTGCTTAAGTTTCTTTCTGAGGTAGGGGAAAGATCTGTGGAAGTAGATTAGGCTTTGTTCATATTTTAGGAGTTATTTCTATAATTAATGAATAGATAGATAGTTGATTTGTTTTTACTAACAAATCAAATATCTTCTATATTTAATTATAGAAATAAACCTACAATTCATTAATCTAATAAGGTCGATTAGAGAATATACTCGTCATCCCTTCAGGATGATTTGAATATTCTTTATACTACACCTGATTAGAAGAATGAATTGTACTGCTTCTCCCTTTAAAATCAATAGGAGGATATTAGTCTGTCCTTCGGGGCAGTATAATATCCGACTATGTAGGTTCAATCGAGAGAAATATATCCTAAATATAAATAAAGCGAATCGTGTGAGAAGATAAAATTCGTATTTTTAAATAAAAAACCCTGACTTATCTATACTTTTGTTTCGATTCATTCCTTATAATCAAGAAATAGATAGGTATTTGATTTATTTTCATGAGTAAATCAAATATCGTATGTATACTTGATTTTAGGGATGAATCGACAATTCACTAATCTAATTAGATAACTAGGGAAAATACGGATCGTCCTTTTGGGTGATTTGTATATTCCCTATGTCATACCTGATTAGGAAAGCGAATTGTCTGTTCTCTTTCTTCAGAATCAATAGAAGGATATCAGTCTGTCTTTCGAGGCGGTCTGATATCCGAATATACAGATTCAATTGAAAGAGAATGTTCAAAAATATAAATAAAGCAAATTATTTTTCATAAATAAAATAGGATAGATTTTTTTTCAAAAGTTATTTTAAAAAAAATCTATCTCTCTCTCTCTCCTTCTCTTTCTTTATTTAAATAATATAAATTTATTATATAATATAGATTCTATTATATTCTAGTAAATTAAATGCTTGCATAAAAGAATTATATTTAAAATTAAGTATTTATAAAATAAAGTTAGATTCGATGATTTTATTTTCTCACAGATTTTTCTGTCGACTCCGCTGGGGATAGACTTCTCTCTCCATTTCAAATGAAGACTAAATTCTTTTTAAAAATTATATATAATCTAATTAAATAGTTGGGCAATTAAATTTTCATCTAAATTTTTGTTCCTCGGTGTCTATCACTGTCTTTGTGGGTACTATCTGTACTTTTGTGATGTTGTTCTGACGAGTGTTTTATACTTGGTTTTCTTGCCGCTATTTGATTTCATCGATAGTTGTTGCCCCTTAGCCTTTTTTTCGTAAGGCTAAGCAGTTGAGTTAACAGTCAACACCGGTGTGGGCCCCATAGCCTGCCGAAGTGCTGCCCGTTTCTCTTCTGATTTTTGAGTAGCTTTAGCGAGTCTACAGTCTTTCAGACTATTCCTTTATAGATTTGGGTCTGTTCGGTCCGCTTTTCTTTTTCTACTACGATCCGTTTCGTAGATCTTTCTGATGTGTTTTGACTTTGCTGTTTTCGAGCCGTATTTTGTTTTCAACATGATTGAGAAATATACATGAACTGCAAAACTGCTAGAATTCTGATAAATCGAGTCAACCCCAGCCTGTATGTCTTTGTATGACATATGCATGTTTATTTCCACACTATTTGCATGTTTATGGCCACGCGAGTGACCATCACCCCATGGTTACCAGCGCTTTTCCTAAAAGCCTGGCGGACGACCACCCGGAAACGGAGGTTAGGTCCTAGGTCTGGTAGGGGTTATGCCGCCCGTTTGTTGTCTCACATTTGTGTGTCATTTGTATGGTTTTCAGTGTCAGAGTTCTTCCTTAAGTCTTTCTATTCTATTCTGAGTTTATAATTTATTATAAATTTTTCTATGCTCATTTTTTTTATTGTTGGTTTTCAATTTTGTGGCTTTGACTTGCAAAATGTTATAGATTTGTTTCTTCTTATCTTTTATTTTAAACTGCAAAACTGCTAGAATTCTGATAAATCGAGTCAACCCCAACCTGTATGTCTTTGTATGACATATGCATGTTTATTTCCACACCATGTTTATGGCCACGCGAGTGACCATCACCCATGGTTACCAGAGCTTTTCCTAAAAGCCTGGCGGACGACCACCCGGAAATGGAGGTTAGGTCCTAGGTCTGGTAGGGGTTATGCCGCCCGTTTGTCGTCTCACATCTGTATGTCATTTTGTGTGATTAGTCACTTAGAATTCTTTTCGAAGTCTATTCATAATCATAATTGATTTCTTTTCATTCATTATATTTAA
This sequence comes from Dendrobium huoshanense, assembly GCA_016618105.1. Lineage (NCBI taxonomy): Eukaryota > Viridiplantae > Streptophyta > Magnoliopsida > Asparagales > Orchidaceae > Dendrobium > Dendrobium huoshanense. Next base: position 26,716,987 of record CM028349.1, on the reverse strand, counting down.
TGCTCTCTTTTGATGTTTATTTTGGAAGTCTCGATATTTTGGCTTTGATTTATCAGTTGATTTTGATTGATTGGTTTTTATTTATGCTCTATAATTGTGTAGAATCCCTTAAATCGAGTCAACCAAGCCTATATGTCACTTGTATGACATCTGCATGTTTACTTTACACTGTTTGCATGTTTATGGCCACGCGAGTGGCCATCACCCATGGTTACCAGAGCTTTTCCTAAAAGCCTGGCGGACGTCCACCCGGAAACAGAGGTTTGGTCATAGGTCTGGTAGGGGTTATGCCGCCCGTTTGTCGTCTTGCATTTGCATGTCAGTTGTATGTCATTTGCATACCTTTAGAGTCTTCGTTTTCACTCGTGTCGGTTTTGGTTCTATTCGATATGTTGAGATTAGGCTTTAGATTATAAAATCTCACTCTTTCCTCTTTCTTAATCGTATATGCTTATGTTTGCTTACGCTTATATCTTAACGTGTTTAAGAATAAGGGTCCTTAACTCGTCATTAAATCTAATGATCTTATATTATCAAACTCTCAATCAAATATCAAATCTCATTCTAAACCTTCACCCTATGATTACATTCCCTTTAGTATGGGTCCTTAATTGGACCATTTCATATTCAAATCTTCAATCTATCTAATCTTTATCTTAAACTTCAGTTCTATTCAAATCACTACAACTCTCAACTTTCATATTCAATTTCCCGGTTCAGAAGAGATCAGTTGTTGATTCAGGGTCCTTTGAATTACAGAAAATGTCCGGAAGATTGGTATTCAACATCAACATCACTGCTGCCCAATCTGCTGAGGGCAACCAAATTAGATTTGGGTCCGGATTTGAAAATATACAAATCACATTTGGTGCACCACAACCCGAAGTGGTGGCACCTTCTGCTGAATCCAGAAGATCAAGTCCTATTCAAGTCAACACCGAAGAACGGTCTGTAGCTGCACCTGTAGTTCCTAGACCCTCAGTTTTCACCCGTTTGCATTATCCCCAGTCAACTGCCATAGCTAAGGGAAAATCCCCGATTGTTGATGAAGCTCCCGCAACCAAGAACTTTGAGACTGGGTCATCTTCTGGAATCCGGGAGATGACTAAGTCTCAACGCCGCAATATAATTCGTTGTATGAAGCGTAGAGAAAAAAGAGAAAAGTTGTCAAAGGAAGATGCTTTGATTGCTGCTGCAACCGACGCAGCAAAGAAGATAAGCTCTGAAACGTCTGAAACTTATGTTAATACCTCACAGTTGGTTGATAGTGAATTTCGACCACTATGCGATACTTCCGAGGAAGAAAACGAATTGCAAATATTAAACTCTCCTCCTACTCTATTTCGTGGAGATCCTATCCTCACTCCAATATCAAAAAGAAAGAGAAAATTCAAATCCTTATTCAATCTTCTAGTCCAGGACTGTGCCACTAATTATGGGCAGTCGAAGACAG